>MU279188.1:0-13340 GCA_022385715.1 Xylaria cubensis | reverse complement strand
TTTATTAAATTAACGTTATATATATTATATTTATAAAACTATATATAATTAGTTTTAAACTTATTAAAAAATAAAAAAAATTTTATATAAATTATTTAAAAAAGCTATTAAAAATATTTATAATTAAATTATTTATTTTTAATAAGCTTATTTTAAAAAAAGCATTTAAAAAATTTAATTAAAAAAAATAGCTTAAAATAATTTTTATTAAAATATGTAAAATTTTAAAACAAAGCATTTTAAAATTTATAAATAAAAAAAGTCTATATATAAATATTTAATAAATATAACTTAAATATTTAAAAAAAAAAATTTATTTATAAAAAAGCTAAATAAATATAAAAATAAGATTTATATTAAAAGTTTTTTATAATAAAAAAAAATTAATTATAATAAAACTTTTATTTTTATAACTAAAATAATATTTTAAAAAATTTTAATAGCTTTTATTATAATATAAAATTAATATATTATTTAAATAAACTTTATTATAACTTATTTAAATAAATTTTTATATAAAAAAAATTTTATAAAATAGTTTAAAATATTTATAAAATATTTTAAAACTTTTATAAATAAACAAAAAAAGTATTAATAATTAATAAAAAAAGTTATTAAGCTATTATAACTTTTTTATAATTTAAAACAATTTAAATATAAATAATAAATAAAAACTAAAAAAATTATAAATAAAGTTAGCTTTATATTTTTAAAATTAAATAATATTATTTATTAAAACTATAAAATAAATAAAATAATTATTTTATATATAAATAATTTTTTATTTATAAAACTTAATTTTAATTATTTAAAATAAATAGCTAATAAAATTAAAAATATAATATTTATTAATAATTTTAATTAAATAAATTAATTTTTAAATATAAAAATTATTCAAAATATTATTAATAATAATATAAAACTTAATTAATTTTAATATATTATTAAAATATTAAAATTATTTAAATTAAAATTAATAAAAAAATATATTATATTAATAAATATTAAAAAAATATATATATTATAAAGCATAAAAAAAAGCTTATAACTAAAAAAAAAATTTTTAAATATGTTTTTTTATTTAATAAGTTATATTTTTTAGTTTAAATTATATATTTTAATATTAATTTTATTATATTTATTTAAGCTAAATTTATAATAAATTTATTATTTAATTATATTAATAAAATAAAATAACTAGTTAAATATTTATAAAAAATTTTAAATATATATATTAAATATAAAAAGCTAATTAAAATTTATTTTTATAAATTATAATAAAGTTAAACTTTTTATTATAATTAATATTATATTTTTTTTTAAATTTAAAAAATAATAAATTAATTATTAAATATATAATATTTATAAATAGTTTGCTTATTTTTTAATATTTTAAGCAGTAAAATATATTAATAAAGAATTTTTTTAAAAACAAATATATTATTATAAATAAAGCTGTTAAAAATATTATTTAAATATATAATTTTTTAAAAAAACTTAAAACGTTTTTAAAAAGTTTAATTACTTTTTTATATAATAATATTAGCACTATTAATTAATTAAAAAATAATATTATATTTAAATAAAAAAAACATATTTAAATAATTTATTATTATATTAATTAAAAAATAAAAAAAAAATTATTTTAAGCTAATATATATTAAATTAAAAAATAATCCAATTAATAAATTAATAAAGCTATTTAATAAAATAAAACATTAAAATTTTTTTTTAATAATAAACTTATAATAAATTAATAATAATAATAAAAAAATAAAATAAAGCTTATATTTTATTAAAACTTAAAATAATAAATAATTAGTACTTAAAAATAGTTTATTATTATTAAAGCTTAAAAAACTTAAAAGCTTTATTATTTTTTTTTTTTTTTAAAAACATTTTAAGCTAACTTTTTAATTATAAAATTATTATATTTTTTTTAATATTTTAAGCTATTAAATTATTATAAAATCGTTTAAAAATATAATTTAATTTAGTTTAATTTAATTTAATAAAAGTTTAATAAAGTTATTATTAATACTTAATTAAATAATTAAAACTAATATTTATTTTATTTTATATACTTTTTATAAAAATAATAATTATTAAATTATTTATTATAATTATAATTAAAAAGTAATTTATATTTATTAATAATTAAATTAAAGCTATATAAAAATTATTAATTTAATTAAAAGCAAAATAATTATAACAATTATTATTAAAGCTTATAATTTATATATATATAAATATATTAATTAATTAAATAAATAATAAGCTAATTATTTTAAACTAGTAATATTTATTTTTATATAAAACAAACAAATAAAGTATTTAAATTTATTATTAAATAATTTATAGTTTTTTTTTTATTTTAATTTTTTATTATGTTGCACTTAGCATATAAACGAAGGCAGGGCTCCGCGGCAATATATGCTATATTGTACTAAAAATCTAAGGTAAGGAAAAAAGGAAGGAAAAGAAGCTATTCTACAAGATCGCATACACCTAAGTGTGTACGCAGGGTGCAGTGAATGCAGGCGGTGTAGACTGGCAGTATTAGCAGTATGGCAGTATGGTGGGGCTAGTGTAGGGCACAGCCACTACACAAGCCGCCATGCTGTCACTTATTAAAATATATTTATATACTTAATAATTAAAAAAAGTATTAATATTTAAAGCTAATTATAAATAGCTAATAATATATAATAATAAGTTAAGGTTTATTAATATTATAATATAATACTTATATATATTATTATAGTATTAAATAGGTTTAAAAGATTTACTTATTAATATTTATATATAAATTAGCCTACTAAATATATAACCTTAACTTTAGCCCGCATTATTAATATATAGAACCCTGATAGGATACATAACACCACCTTATTTAGTAATATCGTGACTCGCGTTTTCACAAATAGACTATTTTAGCGCCTGCCCAGCATTTCGTGAAAATTAAAATAACTCCCAGCGTAAAGACACGATATGTTCCTAGCGGCTAAATCATCCTTATTGTCCATTAACCGATTATACTTAGCGACACTCTCTGTAAGGAAACAGCTAGGTAGATTAGGTCTACAGACTATGTTGGCAGCCCCAACTGGAGCGATCATAAACTCTTAGAACGCCATAGAACTGCCGAATGCGCACCTCCGTTGAGAACGTTGAAGAAGGGGACTGGCATGACTACGTCGCCCGGCTTCCCTGCGAACCAGATCCCTTACAAGCAGCTAAATAAGCGAAAGAAGACATCTTACAGCGTCTGCACGTGCACACGCTCACGCCAAGAATGGCATTAGCCCCTGGCCCGGCTTATTCTTCGTACCATCGGGGGCGCACATGAAGGCGTCTATGTCCTTGAGTTGCGAACACGCGTCAAATTACTTCTCTATGAAACCAGGCCCAAGGATATCGACGACGTTTTTGACTGCGGTTTCGACACCTCTATCATCATACACGCTAGGAACCTCAATCCTAAGCTCAACAGTTTCGGCCGACCCAGTGGAATCGCCAGATGACACCAGAAACCAGAAATTGCCTGAGTGAATATAGTCTAATCAGTAAAACCTGTCCAAGTGATTTACAAATCGAGGGGCTGACCTTTAGCTGTAGTCACGTCGACCTGGATAGTAGGACATCCTCGAGAATCCAGTCTTTGAGCAGCATAGACGGATTGGATCATGATTGATGAGTAAAATCAGTACAGAGAAGGATAGCAGTAGGATGATGTAATATGGCGGTTTTGGTTATATTCTATATTCTGGAAGAGACTACCCGTGATTGACCATACAGTCACTCCGAGCTACGTCATTATGCCTTGTCCCACCCGGGCCGGGCGGACCGCACGGGTTATTTAGAAGTCATAAAATTACAGACCGCTAATTGCCAGAAGGTAAAGTGCCAGATAACTTGATTCCTCGAGGCAAGGACGTGCCCTCGATACAATTTTGATAGAAGTAATTGTATAAGTATAAGAACATTTTCTTGTGACTTATATATAACTACACTACGGTTCATCATTAAAGCCCATAGTACTCCCGCCAGGTTTGATCCAGAACGAAGGCACGATGCCTGCGTCGGACGACAAGGAGTTTTACGCGTTCCTCGATTCTATTTCCCAAACTGAGGATGCCGTCGCTCAGAACAAGCGCATAAAAGAAGCCCAATTTGCAGAAGACAACACCGAGCCCGACAAGAAACAGATCGAGGCGATTCGGCGTGAGGTGGAAGCTAGCAGACATCACTACGCAAACGACAATGCTAGCGACAGCAATAGGCAATCAAAAACATAATACGTTCAATATATCGGACGTCTCGGACTAGATCCCCTACATACCTAGGCGCCTAACCAACTATGGGCTGCGCTGCGCCACTGGCTGCCCTCCGGCACGATAGATATCTGTAGGACCCGATCCTACAGTGGCTCGAAATCTAGAAGTTCGTGGGTGATGGGTTGTGATTGGCTGGGGGAGACATCCAAGGAAATTCTAGTCTAAGGCGTCTGGGATAAGTACCCAACTGCTGCGATAATGACTTTGGTCAAGCGCGGTGTATCAAGGGTCAAGTAAATGTCTGGTCTTGGCTGGCTTTCGAGGAGGACATCGGGAACTTGAGGTCCCACAGAATATGTCTCGTCCAGAAAAAAAACCTTGCCGTTGTTTTATGGCAGGTCATTTAAAATGACCCGGGCACCTTGCATGCCATCGTGCGCCAGACGTGAGGCAGTCATCTCTTCAAAGTTTCGAAATTCATCTTTAAGATCTGCCGAGGATCTTTGGCGGTGCCTGTCTCATCTGAAGCCTTTTGATTATGTTGATGAGAATCCTATGGTGTGTATAGGGATGATCAGGGTGCCTGGGGAAATGTTTTTGAGGAATAGTAGTAGGTTTCTGAAGGGAGGGGCCTGTTATCATGCATGCGGGGGAATAAATCTATTACAAAAACCGTATGAGACGGTTTGCTTGCGAGTCGCGGTTCTATCGGTAGTCTGTTGGGCCGATTTTCAATCCGGGCGCACCTAGGTTTCATAAAAGTGTATACCTGGGTATCTAGGTAGTATGTAATACTGTTACTACTACGTGGCTGCTATTTCCGTACAAACTCTGCATTAAAGCAATACATAAACTTCTTGTTGGGTGTTTTCGGGTGTGCATGTCTTGTAGGATACTTGCATTCGATAAGTCACTTTTACGAGTCGGCAAACCATAAATAAGGAGAAAAGCCGGCATATCTAGCATCAAGTATTGTAACCATAAGCTCTACTTAACAGGAGCAGCTAGCGCCTTACGCATAGTTACTATAGTATCCACGGTCGATGCTACATATAATGTAGTTAAACGAGAAGTCGGCTGTAGAGCTGTTACACCCCCTAAGGGTATCCGTGTTAGTAGATAGGTGGCTTAGATAATTCACTACCCTAACCTAGGGCTATTAATGTAGAGTGCTAAGGCGTTATCCTGCAGTCTATAACCCGCGCAACGGGGGATGGATGAAAATCAAAACCATATCTTCGTTAGTGGCTTAATGCCTACATAAAATCTTATCACGAAAAGAATATGCAAAAGACTATTTTCTAACTTGCTCCGAAAGATGGAATCTAGACATAAAGATTAGTGAATTACAATTGACAATTTAGTATGGGGTGTTAGGCGCGAAATAACTCCTAACAACCTTACAGCCGACAGGGATCTGTCCTTACAAGGGTCATTATATAACATTACCGGCTTAAGAACCAATCCAAGATTCTGTAAGTACCAGAAAGTGGCGTGTCTATCAATAAGTCTGCTTGCAGGCTTGGCGAATTTCAATAGCCTGCCTGAATTATGCACCGAGTATCGTTCGTGCTGCCGAAATTAGAACTGCTACTGTCGCTTCTGAGAGTCTCGTATCTTATTGGTAGAAGGTGCGTCGTCAACGTGCAATGTCCCCTGGAGAACTATGCTATGCAACGCACCAGAAATAAAAATAGAATCCAGTTACAATATTGTTATCAGGCTGTGATATATTTAAACGGTGTGTTTTAAGATCACCGTCGAAGTCTATCTAGTCCTGAAAATATATTTCTACTTACATTTTTCAGGGAACTAGTTCACGGACTACCCTATGGTGTAGAACTAGTGTATTCTGTGTATATAAGTGACTGAACCCCCCTCGATTTGGGTGGTTCAGGAATCAATTGATCACTCTATTGAGCCCTAACTACCCTCCTGGCTGCAGACAGGTCTCTCTATTCACTCTGGGCACTTATCTCCTGACAACATTCCCCAACGAATACATGATTTGAGACTCTACGAACAATCAAACTCACAACTCATAATCCTCCACACTATCATCTCCTCTTTTCTGCTGTTATGGAAAACGGTGTCCACCTTGGCACTTGGACTAATTGGTCTCGGGGGCCAATCTTGGGTAGAACCCTCACAACTACAAAGGAATCTGGAAATCTCCTTATTGCGTTGACGGCCGTGTTCGTTGGCTTCGTGGCTTCCCGATTCTGGAGAATTTCTTGCCTCTGCCTCCATAGATGGTACTCAACCTCAAACCACAGAGAAACGGCATACCACCAACGTCAAGTCATTCTGCGAAACTCCACGGCGCCCGAAGCCGGATTATGGAGCATCATAACGCTTCTATGGGCTTGGAGAAAGCTACCAAGCAAACGTCTCGGTGAAATCCTACCCACTTGCCTGCTTGCAATCATCTGTGTAGCCGCCTTTACAGTTGCAGGGGGTTTCTCCTCAAGCATTTCAACTGCGGTAGGAGACGAAATTTTAATCTACAGCCCCAATTGTGCATTGATTGACACCTCGAATGCATCAGACCCAACATTTATCTACAGTTATTTCTCAGAACAGCTGAACAATGCGGCAAACTACGCTCAACAGTGTTACGATAGTAATACGCAGAGAGATAGCACAATGGCATGCAATAAGTTCGTTCGTAGTACCCTACCAACCGCATCGGCAAATTATAGTGCCACCTGTCCCTTCGACAAGAAGATCTGCCAAAAACCATACGCAAATATACGCCTAGATACGGGGTATATCGGAAATGATGAACTGGGGCTAAATAGTCCAAATAACCTAGGTTTTGCATGGAGATATGTCTTGCAGTGTGCTCCTCTGGTAACAGATGGATATACGGAACATGTCATTGATGAGCAAGATATTGGACATGTGAGATTTTATTACGGCGGCGATCTCACGGGACCACTCGACAATCAGACTGTCGAGCAATTCCTGTACGAAGTAGAGGATGTTGATTATCAATACCCACGAGGTGGCAGGAACAACTTGGCAGGGACCAACTTTCGAGTGAGGTAAGTCAGTCATGAACGATCTGATCTATCAAGCATAGCTAACTTACGGTGCTAAAAAAATAGTTTCTCGGAATCGGTTATATCCCGCGGCCAAGTCATGACTGGGTTCTCAAAGCTTATTCCGGAGCTGACGCGGCCCGACGGCGATATAACGGTCATCTTTCTATCCGGGAATGGGGTTGTTTTTACCCAGCGGATGGATGATGATTGGTATCGAGCGACGGAGCGCTCACCAGATTTGTATACGGTCGGGGGTTCCGGATACAGACCGTCGTATATCCCGGGTATAGCGGCGTCGCCCATGGGATGCGTCGAGCAATGGCAGTGGTGTGATTCGGCCCATCCAAGTGATGAAGCTCATTGCGGACCACTTGCAAGTTTGTTTGACTCCTTCTATGGTGCTGGTCCCTTATTTAAAATTTCACAAGAAGACTTCGACCACTTGCCAAGGCCATCGTCTGCAGATGCCTCGAAAACTCGATTTCTCTGGCCAGCTCAAAGCACGATACAAAATCCTACTGTTCTTGCGCAGCTTATTTCTCAGCTAGGAGCAAAGTCCCTGGCGTCTCAGTCACAGCTGTTGGATGTCCAATGGCCGTTACCAGATAATCAGTGGCAACTGGATGTAACAAGATGGTGGCACACTATCCTAGCCTCCGTCCAAGCATCGTGGTAAGTGGAAGTTATATCCGATTTGAGTATCAATGTCTCTTAAGTCTTATTTTCTTTGGTCCTTAAAGCTAACAATATGCTCCTAGTACGTATCGCAAGCACAGAAATAAATAAGCAAAAAACAACGTGGGATTCTGACACCTATTAGACATATCTACCGCCCAAGGCTCTGATGACCCAAAGTTTCGCCAGTTTCAATCGCGGCCCTTCAATAACCAAGAAAGGGAACTGTGCAATAGCCAGGTATAGTCATAGAATTCTCTAAATACCTACGATTTAAGTGTGAGGTATCTGCTAATTTCCGAGGTAGAAAATCCGCAGCTCACAATACACCTCGTTCAGCCTATTTGGTCTATTGTTCACATTTGTCACTGGAGCCGTCATTATAATCGTATCATATGGATTGGAGCCAATACTTAGCTGCTTCTATCGATACAAAGAATATCAGCCCTATGCACACTTTGAGTGGATAACAAACGGGAGTCTTCAGTTACACCGTCTCGCGCACGAGGAGCTGGGACTCCAGAAATGGTCGAACTGTACCCACGATATCCCTACTACGGGGCCAGATGTCTTTCTAAGTGGCCTTGATTTTGCCGATCCTGAGCACCCTATACTGAGTAGGCAAGCGGACAATCAGTATCCGTATCATAGCGACCAGGAGATGGTAGTAGTGCATCACAACGAAGCTCGTCTTCCGACCACGATCAATTCAGAGGCCGTTACAGAAACTCAATTAGAAGGGGAGGCAGCCGAACCAGAATGGGATGCTATTTCGAGCGTAACCCGCGAGTCTACCGAGGACGACACCACTAGTAACGAATATACTCAACTGCCTCCGGAATCTTCCTTGCCACTACTTACCACTCCACCAGGCAAGGATGACAAAACATCCAATACCACTGCGATTGAAGACAAAGGGCATTGGCGAGTAAAATCTAAATGTTCTGACTGCTGGAGAAGGTCGTGGTTACGAGCGGGATTACAGTATAAGTAAGTTAAGTACGGCAACAACGCTTTAAGTAAGGCTTCGTTTTAAAGGGTAGGGAAACTAAAGTGGAATATTTAATGATGACAAATTTACATGAAAGTAATAAGATAAAAAAGTTAAGATTAAAAATAAAGCAAAAGTTCATATTATTGTTAAATAAATATAATAATTATAATAATTATAAATAATAATATTATAATTAAACATATAAATTATATATATAAAAGTTTTAAAGTTAAAAAAAAGTTTAAAGTTATAATATTATATATATAATTTATAAGCGTATTATTATAATTATTATATAAACGTAAAATAAAATAAGGTTTATTAAATTAAATTTTATATTTTTATTATTATTTAAAAACTTTAATAGATTAATTAATTAAAATAATTATTATAAATAATAATCTTATAATTAAATATATTAATTTAATATATAATAGCTAATATTTTAACTTTTAAATTTAAATTTAATTATTTTTTAATAATTAAGAATTTTTATTTTTATATAAAGGTTTAAAAATAAAAATATAAATATTATAAAAACATAAACTATATTTTTAAATTAAAAAGTACATATTTTTTTTAAATATAACTTTAAAAATATTAACTTATAAAATAAATTATTTGAAATAAATAATTAAAAACTATTAAAGTTAATAAATATCATTAATAATCATAATATAAGGTTAATTATTAATTTAAATATTTATTTATAATATAAAAAAAAGTTTATTAATTTTTAAATTTTATATATTCATTTTTAATATGATTTTTTTATCATTACATATTTTAAAAGGATAAAAATTTAATATATAATAATGTTATTATTTTTAAATATAAAAATTATTTGTTTAAAAGTTTATTATAATTGTTTTTTTATATAAGTATTATATATAATTAAAAAAGGCTTTTTTATAAAAAAATTTATTTAAACTTATTTTATAAATTAAATATAAAAGTTAAAAGTTAAATAAAGCTTTTACTTTTATTAAAAAAAACTTAATTAATTTCTTTTTTTTTATAATATATAAACTTAAAACTATATCATTTTTAATAAACTTTATTAAATAATATAATAAGTTTTATAATTTTCGTTTTTTAGTTTTTTTAGTTTTAGCTTTTTTTAATATTAATACTTTATATTATTTAATTATGTTTATAATTTTATAATATTATTAAATAATTTTCATAAAATAAAAAACCTTAAATTTTATTAAGCTTATATAAATTTATTTTTAAGAAAATATATATGTTATTAAATAATGTTTTAAAATTTAAATAAAAATTCATTAATACTTTTTTTTAATTAATTATAATAATTAATATTCAATTAACTTTTTCTTAATATATATTAATATTAATATTATATTATTTTTATATTAATTATACTTAATTTAATTAATATTTATAATATTAAATTTTTATTTCATAATTTTAATTATATTACCTTTTTATTATTATATTATAATATTTAATACTTTATTATAAACAGTTAAGTATTTAATCTTTTTAAAATTAATTATTGTTTTATAACTTTATAATTATAAGCTATTTAAAATAATAATAAAACTAAAACATTAAAAATAAATAAGCATATATATATATATATAGCTGTTAATAAGTTAATAAGGCTGCTTAAGCAGCTTTTATAACTTTTTAAATTTAGCTTTAATTTTATTAAAGCCTGTTTTTATTAGCCCGGTATAGCTTATAATACTGGTTTAAATAATTAATATAAGTTATTAATAACTGCTTATTAATTTTAACGTATTATTAAATAACTTAAATAATAAGTAAGTTAACATTATAAATTAATTATTAATTTTTTTTAAAACCTTTATATTATTTAAATATATTATTTTCTTTCTTTTAAGTTAATAATCTTTACTTTTATATTTAAACCTTATTTTAATTTAACCTTTAATAATTTAATATATTAAAAAATTAACTTAAAAGGTTTTATAATAAAGTTTAAAATTTCTTTAATTATGAAAAGTTTAATTATAAAATTAATTAAAGCTAGTTATATTTTAATATATAATATAATATTATAATTTATAGCTTAAATATTTATAACGTTTTAAAGTTTATAATAAATTTTAAATTAATTTAATATTATGAATTATTTTATTAAATACTTTTTTTTAATAAAATAAAGTTATATTAAGTAATATTATTTACAGTTAAACTTACTATAAATTTCTTTAATATAATTAAATTAAACATAATGTTGTTCTTAAAAATAAATTTCATTATTATAATAAAAGCTTTAAAAAGCAATTTATAATTATTAATAGTTAATATTTTTATTATTTAAATAAATATAATAAAAAAGTAAATATAATTAATATAACATTTTAATTATTATATAAAACTATATAAAACGTTTAAAAACATTTATAACCTTAATATATTAATTATTTATATTAATATTTATTTAACTTTAATAAAATTGATAGTTTTTAATAATAATTATTAAACATTATAACAATTCTTTTAAAAATATAACGTAATATAAAAATTTAAATATATAAGCACTATTTAATAAATTATATTAATTTATTAATAAAAACACATATTATATTTTAATTCTTTTTAAAATTTAAATATATAATATAATAAATAATTTAAAATAATAAAATAAAATATAAATATAATTAATACTATTATTAATAACGTTATAATAATAATATATAAATAATATTAAAAAATTGTTTTTCATATAAATTAAATATTTAAATATTGTTTATTTTTTTAAAATAATAAAATTAAAAATTATTAAAAAACAACGTTTATAAAGAATATAAAAAAACGTATAAAAAACGTATAAAAAAGCGTTTTAAATAACATTATAATTAATAAATTATATTTATTAATAATAATAATCTTTTATAATTTATAAACAAAATAAAATTAAACATAATATATATATATATTAAAAAAACATTAACATATAACCTTATTTAACTTTTTATACATTAAAATAGCTTTTAATAATATTAAATTTAAATGTATTAAAATAAAAAACTTTTTAAACCCTTTTTTTTAATCTTATTAAACATAATAAATAATAAAAATAAAAGATAAATATATTTTATAATCTTTTTATTTTTAAGTATTATTTAACTATTAATATTTTCTTTTTAATTAATATAAAAATAAAAAAATAAATATAATAAAGAAATAATATTATATAATAATTAGTTTAGTTAAGTTAATAAAATAAAAAAAGAACTAAGTTTATAATAATAAAAACGTTTTTTTTTTAATAAATAAATATTACATATTAAAAACAAATCATTTATAAACATAGTTTATAATTAATATTTATAAAAAATGTTTATTAATATAATATTTTTAAATAAAATAAAATATATAACGATTAATATTTAAAAGCTTATATTTAATTAAGCTAACTTTATAAAAAAACGTAAAATATATAAAATAAAAGCTTAGTTTTTTAAATAATGTTAAAAAAATGTATTAATTAAAATAATTTATTAATTATTAATTTAATTAAGTAATTTTTTTATAAAGATAGTTTATAAAAATGATTTATAAATAGTATTTATAAATATTATTTATAAACATAGTTTATAAGCGATCTTTTTTAAAATATATAATATTTGCCCGTTTTAAAAAAAAAAGACAACGTTTTTATTATTATAGGCCTAGTTTTTTCTTTATTACTTTTTAAATATTAATATATTTATTTATTAATTAAATTAAACTAGTTATTATATGTTATTATTTTTTTATATTAATATATTATTATTTTTTTATATTAATTATTATATGCTATTGTTTTTTTATTTATATTTGGTTTTTTTTTTAATATTAACTAAAAAGAAAACATTAATAGCTAAATTTAAAAGAACATATAGTTAAATTATAGCTAAAAATAAAAAGCTAACTAAGCATAATTAATTTTTATTTTTTAATTTGCAGTATTATTATTTAGCTAAAAATAAAGAACTGTTTAATATTATATAAAAAGTCGTTAAAAAAACTGCTGTTTATATATTAAGAGAAAAAAAAGTCGAGGAAACTTTTAAAAAAAAAGTTAAAAAAACTTTTAAAAAAAAAGTCGAAAAAACTTGTATTACAACATTATTTATGTATTAAAACGTAATCGTATTAATATATTTAAATTTTTAAAAGCTGTTTTAATACTTTAAAAAAGTTTATAAAAAAGTAATAATTAAAAAAAGCAAAATATAAACGGCTAAGTTTATAACTTAATATATAAAAGCTAATTAATATTATATATTAACGTTTTTTTAATATATATATATTATATTTAATTTTATTTTTTATAAATTATAAAAAATTATTATTAATAAATATAAC
>MU279187.1:0-13393 GCA_022385715.1 Xylaria cubensis | reverse complement strand
TAATATTATAAAGCAAAATTTAAAATTTAAAAAAAAAGCTAAAAGTTAAATTTAAATATAATACTAAAATAATAAACTTTAATATAAAATAGTTTATATAGCTTTAAAATAATATATTATATAGTTTTTTTAAATAAAAAATTTTAAATATTAAATATATTAAGTTTATATAATATTATTTTATAATAAAACTTATATTATTTTTAATAAAGTTTTTATTTTTTATAGCATTTTATTTTAAAGAACTTTTTAATAATAATATAATTTAATTATATAACTTTATATATTAAATTTTTTATTATTAATATATTATTATTATTATTATTATTATAAACGTTTTAAAAGCTTATATTTAAAAAATAAAAATATAAATTAAAAAATAATTAAAAAAACTATAATAATTAAAAAGTTATAATAATATAATAATAAAAATTATATTTAATATTAATTTATAAATATAAATAATAAAAAAAATAAAAAAATATAAATACTTTTATAAATATTAATAATATAAAATAAAATAAATAATAAATAATAATTATTTTAAATAACAAAATTTAATTTTATATTTTAATATTTATAAAATTAAACTATTATTAAAATTAAAATAAATATATATATAATATATATAAATAGTTTATAAATTAATAAATTAATATTTTATTATTTAATTTTTATTTATTTTTATAAATATAAAAATTTTAAAATTAATTAATTAATTATATTAATAAAAATAAAATTTTTTTATTGCTTTTTTTATAATTTTTATAATTTTTATAATTTTTATAAAAATAAATTTTAAATAAGTTTTAAATAAGTTTATTATAATTTATATTAAATTTAATTAATTATATTAATATAATATAATTATTTAATTTTTTATAACATTTTATATATTAATATATTATTAATATATATTGCTTTATTTTTATAAACGTTATAAGTTATTATTAAATATTATATTATATATTTAAATTTAATTAATTTTTTTAGTTTTTAAAAGTATTAAAAGCTAATATTTATTTTTAAAATTATTATAATATAATATTATTTAATATATATTATATTTATAACTTTTTAATAAATAATTATAAATTAATATAAATTAATTATTTATATATTAATTATTATATTAATTAAATTTTTAATTAAAATAAAAAAGCTATAATAAATATTAAAACAATATATTATTTATAAATAATATAATATATTATAATTATATTATTTAAAAAAAATTAAAATAAAAAAAGCAAAATAATAATTAATTTAATAATAAAATAAAAAGAATTAATAAAATATGCTTGTTTTTTTATTTATATTAATTTATATATTAATTAATTTTTATAATTTAAATAATTATTATAAAAAAAAAAAATAAAATAAGCTAATTATTAAATTAAAAAAATAATTAGTTTTAATGTTTTAAAAAATAATTATATTAGTTTTTTTTATTTTTTTTAATTATTTTATATAAATAATACTATATATTATATTTTTTTTTATTTTTAATATTTTTTTATTAATTTTTTAATTTATAAATTATATTAATAATTAATTATATTATTTAAAACAATAAATAAATATATATATTTTTTTTAATTTTAATTTTAAAATATTTATTAATTAATATTATTTAATAAAAACTAAAAAATAATTAATTAATATTTAATTTTTAAAAAAAAGAAAATTTTAAATTTATAAACTTTATAAATTTTTTATGCTTATTTTATATTAATTATTATATTAATATTTTTATTAAAACTATATTTTAAATAATAAAAATAAATAAAAAATAAAAAAGTAAAAAACTATAAAAGCTAATTAAATAAATTATATTTTAAATTTTATTTATTATAATTATTATATTAATTTTATTATAATAAAATATAATTAATTTTTTTAATAATAAGTTTAATAATTTAAAATTATTAATAAATTAGTTTATTATAAATTAAAAATTAATTAATTTTTATTAGTTATTATATTAAATTTTTAATAAAAAAATAGTTTTATTTAATAATTAAAATTTTTTTTATAAAAATATTTTAATTTTTTAAAGTTTATAATAAATAATTTTAAAATTTTTATTTTTTATAATATTTTATTAACTTTTTTTAATTATTATTAAATTTATTTAAAAAAATTAATAAATTAATTATTATAAACTTAAATATAAATTTTTTTTTTTTATATTAATTATTATATTAATTTTTTTTTAGTTTTAAATTATTATTAATAAAATAAAACTAAAATTAAGTTTATTTTTATTTATTAATTTAAATTTATTTATTATAAATTAATTTTTATTTTTTAATTTTATTAATTATTATATTAAACTTTTTATTTAATTTTAAATTATTATTAATAAAAAAGAATTAAAGCTTAATTTGTTTTATTTATTAGTTAAAGATTTTATTTTAATATTAATAATTTAAATAATAAACTTTTAACTTAAATTTAAAAAATAAATATTTAATTATTTTTTTTATATTAATTATTATATTAATTAATTTTTTAATATAAATATTTATAAATAGTTTTTATTATATAAATTAATTTTTTAAAAATAATAAAAAAGCTAAACGTTATAATATTTATTAATAGTTTTTTTTTTAATAAAAAACTAAAGCTATATTTAATTAAAAAACTTTAATATAAAAAAAACCAAGCTAAACCTTATTATATAAAAAACTTTTAAAAGCTATTTAAAAGTTTATTTATTAAATAATTTGCTTATATAAAAACAAAATTTATATAATTATTTTTAAAACTTTAATATTAATATTTATAAATTAAAATTTTATAAAAATATTAATATTATTTTAAATAAAATAATTTATAATATTATTTATTTATAAAAAAGCATTAAACTATTATTAAAAAAAGCATTTTTTATATATATTATTTATAAAATTATATATTATTATAAACTAAATTATTAAATTTAAATTAATGCTTTAAATATTTTTATAAAATTTATTAAATTAATAATTATTACTTTTATAAATAATATATTTTATATTAATTAATATATTAATTTATTTATTAATAATTAATTTAATTATTAATTTTATTATTATTTATATTAAAAAAATTATTTTTATTTTTAAAAATTTTTATTTAGTTTTTAATATTATAAAAATTATAAATATTATTAATATTTATTTATTAAATTTTTATAATTATTATAAATTATTAAATATATATTTTATATTTTATTAATTTAATTAATAATATAAAGTTAATATAAAAAAAGCTTATTTAATAATAAATAAATTAAAAAAGTAAAAAATATAAGCTTAAGTTATAAAAGCTAAAAAAAATAGTACTAAAAAAGCAAAAATTATTAAAAAAAATATATAAAAAAAATAATATATATTAATATGTTTTATTTATTTAATATTTATTTAAAATATTATTAATTTAAATTAAAAAATTAATTAAAATAATAATTAGTATAAATTTATAATTATAATGCTATAAATTTTAATTTTTTAAAAAATTTATTTTAGCTTTAATTTAAAAACTTAAAACATTTATTTTAGTTTTAGCTTAAAAGCTTAACTAAAAGCCTAGCTTAAAAAAGCTTATAAGCTTTAAACCTAACTTAAAAGAGCTTATAGGTTTTTGGCGGGCCTTTATAGGGGCCTAAATGCTAACCTTAATAAGACTGGCGATATGATAAAGGAATGTTACAAAGATTGGGATATTGCAATAGCAAATCTACCTTCCTGGAGCAAAGAAACAGACAAGAAGATGTAGAGATATCTATGCGCAGCCCGTGACACTGCAAGAGCCAACCTTTTGTGGAGGTACGTTCCTATATAATAATAGCTCCATTCGGTTCTTAACAACTCATCTTTATAGCTTCCGGAGCGGTCGATACTTGGATGCTGCAGAAGCTGCCCAAGTGCAGACGAACAAGACTTTGACTCTGAAAAACTAGCTGTGGTAATTTACTCAATACCAGGGCGTTAAATCGGTGATGATGCCGGCGAATCGCTAATGTGGTATTAGAGAAGTCTTCGCTGGTTGATAATAGGGCTTATATCCAGATTTTTTTTGGGCTTTAGGTGATTTGTGCTGAGGTAGCTGTTGTATTCCTGACCAAATAAACTTGACACAACTTTCGGGTTTCTCCCCCGAACCATAACACATTTCGACTACATAGCTCACATTCTACTTACTTAGTTATCTCGTCTTCTCCAGTTACGATACCGTGCAAGCTCGTTGCTTATTCTAATTATTCTGCCGAAATTGCCAGACGGACTGCCCTGTTTGTGATGTAATTGAGTTTCATACTATACAATGGTAAATTAATTATAGGTTCATGATTTCTTGAGGGATCTAGGGATCTAAGTTGCTGTGGCAAACTACTGAACAAACATCTTTCTTGCTATGAAACAAGTGGGTATAGGACACAAACAAGCAACAACAAAACTAAGCATCCACAAACAATTGAAATTGGGAGGATACAGGCTATTTCTACGTAATTGTTGACCTTGGATAGTTCCCCACATTGAGTCTACTATGTACAACAAACATATCCATGTCACGAAGAATTAATTGGCTGTGAATTGCGGGGTAGAAGATCAGTTCTTACACCAAACCAGAATTGGCAATCAGTAAACAGTCGCCAAGGGCATTGGGCGATTGTTTACTTAGCGCAGCACGACGATCGACGCGACTTTCCATGGTTACAGGCAAGGAGCAAACCGTGTCGTGTCGGTGGATAAGTCCAGAAAAGCAACTATTGTACAGGAACGCTTGTCTTAATAAACGATCTTTATCACCGGCTCAAGGTTATTATAGCTTTCTCTTCTATTACCCCTTGATGTGCTAGTAATACATCAAAGAGCACTCCGCTGTGCATGTCTTCAAAATCAACATCCATTACTTACATATAGAGATCCATTACGCCCAGCAAGATGGCCAGCTCGGAGGACTTGGATCTTCCAATTGCGCTCCGCCGCACGACCCGCCAGTGCGCACGGTCAACCCGATCTCGAGTTGTTTCTGCACCTTTACCGGCACCTACGCCGGTAATACCAGAAACACCAACCAAGTCGCGACCTAAGAAACGAGTCCGTTTCTCTGATCCAGGACCCGAGCTGTCTCATTCTGAAAGAATAAGCTCATCATGCCATACAGGACTAACGCCTATGATAAAACGTTCCTCGCTCGGTGGACCTTCCCCAAAGCGGCGTCGGGGATATGCTGCTGCAGGTAGACCCGCAACAATTAAGGTCGTGCAGCATGAGGAGTCCCCCGACGATGTCGATATCCTCTCATTGCCCCAAGTCGCTGATGGCACAAACCACCGTATTGGGCGGAACAGGCCGACGGTGAAGATTGGCACACCACAGCAAAAGAACAAAAAGCCGCGAGCGCGCAAAGAAAACAGCGCAACAACAGTCAAGGAGGAAGCCGAGATTCAGCTTTTACGCGCTGAGTTAGCCAATCGCGATGCCGAGATCGAGAGGCTCCACAATGCAACTGTCGTTCAGGATACGGGGCGCATCATGGAGCTGGAGCAACAGATCCAGGCGCTACGTGCAGCGCTTGCTCAATCACAGGTTCCTGCGCTCATTGTTGGAGACGAGGACGACGAGGACGGCAATGCAAGTGACGGCGACAATGAAGGTGATTTACCGCAGAGCTTCTACGACTGGACATTGGCCGCGCGGAATCCTTTTCCAGGTAGTCACATAGATGTCGACGATGATGTCGAGGATATGGCTATGGCGGATGTGGCGTGTAGCACGCCCTCACGTCGACGGAAGAGTGCCGATGCAGCCCTTCCGAGGTCTGTATCCGCGTCATTTCCCACGCCACCCTGCACCAGCCCGACTATACCCGCTACGCCATGCTCGGTGCGCACAATGATTTCACCCGTCACACCGCGTTCCCATGTCGGAACTCAGTCGATGCCGGATCCCGAGAAAGAGGCCTTGGAAGCCGAGCTCGCATCGCTACGTTTAGAATTAACTAAGTTGACGGAAACGCTCGACAGCCATGCAACGCTCCAGAACCGTTTGTCGAAGAAACTCGCGAGCGCAAGTTCGCCGGGACTTGTTGCGGCGGGTGTTGAAAGCAATCAGTCAAGGCTCGAAGAAAATGTCAATTTGGTGCTTCAGAAACTATCCGAGCGCACGACGGCGTTAATGAAGCTCGAGTCGGGTCTCAGTTCCCTCGGCTTTCGTGGCACTGGAGTCAGCCAGATCATCGGTTCCATCACGTCGGGTTTCCGTGAGGCGCGTCTAGAGTTAGAGTATCTAACTCCCGGGGAGATTACACTGCCTCTCTCGTGCCAGGGTGCTCAAGTACTAGACCTTGCACTCACGCGACTGCGCGATCTCGCGCGCAAGGTTCGCGAAAATGAGGAGGCGATTGACGAGTATCACGCGATCGAACTCTCTTTACGCCAACAACTTATCGCTCGGGTAGACGCCATGGAGGGCCTGCGGGCTGAGCAGCGGAAGACCGCGACGGTGCTGCGCGATCGCGATGCTCACATCGCTGATCTAGAAATCGGGCTCGATCGATTAAAGGGCGCGGCAGAGGGCTATCGGCGGGACATTGTTCAGTTAGAAACTCTCGTGCAGCGCGTAGAAGACGACGGGAAGGCGACCGAGGCGACATTACAGGCCGATCTCGACAGTGCAAAAGCGCAACTTTCCGAGCGCGAGAGTTTCATTGCTGATCTCGAAGAAAAACTTGCAAACACGCTGAAGCAAGCCGCCGACTTGCAAACCAAGCTCAAGGAACTCCAGATATGCAAGGACGCCGAGACCAAAATGCGAAACACATTCTCGGCCGAAGCCCTCAAGTTGAAAGACAAGCGCATCTCGGATCTCAGACAAGAGATTCACCTAATCCACGAGAAACTCAAGAGCGCGCACGAGACGAGCATGCAGCTGCGTATCGAGAATACTGGATTAAGACGAAGGGCAGAGAGGGCGGAAGAGCAGGAGAAGCTTGCGAGAGAGGCTGTCGACAAGATGAAAGCCGAGCTTGAGAAAGTTACCACCGCGGCAAGTGCGCCGAGAAGAACAACAAGATCTAGTTCACGGGAGAGTTCAAGGCTGGCGACACCGGAGCCTAAGCCAGGCATGTTTCTCTCGGCAAGTCTTGCTCGCTCGGGGAGTGGAAAGGATAGGAAGAGGAGGAGGCACGATAGCGGTCTGGGGCTTTTGGACGAGGATGAGATTGAGCCCATGTCGTGACATCTTTCATTTGTTATATCTAATATGTTTGTACTTCTACCTCGCTCTTTAGACTTGGGTTTCTTTTGTGGCATCATTAGAATCAGCGTTGGTTTTTGTAACTGTGTTTCTGGGTTTACAGGGTAACGGTACTTTTGAGCCGGTTGGCTTAGCTGAGTCTACAGAATCAGATATCTGGGAAGTTTTCCCTTCACTTTGTCGGCATGTTAATCCGAGAAGGACTGTCGTATTTCTTCAATGTCTCACAGCGTGTCCATCTCCGAGGTACGCAGCATAATGGGGTAAAAAAGCGTGGCTTGCGGGGAAATACGATTGATCCCATTTGCAGAGAAGACAGCTTCCGATCAAGGGCCAAAGAGATATTATAGCTGACGTAGCATCGATCGTGCAATTGAAAGCACCCAGACATGTCCTCATCCGATGATACTTTTATGACGCGAAATTGCCTACCGGTCCTCTTTGATCACAGCAACAAGATTAGAGCGCCCGTTTAGTACCATCCGCAACCAATTTCGGATTATATTGACCTCGATTTCTTGCTTCCACAAGTGCTACTACATTTTACTGCTTTCCCCACGTTCGCATCCGTTATCTTCTTTTCTTTTCCCGTTGTACACCATCTTATATATAAGATCGCCATTATCGGAACCGGACAAGAAGTTCTCGTCACCGTCCGCGCTTGCTGGTAGCCAAGCATCGTGGCGTGCAGAACGATAACATATCACAAATGGGTTGCAGAGTACCGCATGTGATGTTCGCCGTATTCAGTTGCAGGTCGCTGCTTCAACGGCCAATGCATCAATCAATCAATCAATCAATCAATCAATCAATAATCGGCAAATAGTAGGAAGATACTCCTCCTCGCCAACTTCTCAACCTTCACCTCATTAGTAAACTTGAATTCATTATTCTCATCAGTACGAGCTTAGCATCAACGACACCAGTCAACGTTTGAACTTACTAGCCGCAATGTCTATTCGACCTACTACCCCCACAGACACACTGGCGCCCATGGCGTCGTCAGGTAGTAGCCAGAAGGCTACTACGATTGAGTCAAAGACCTCGTCCGATACTGTTTCGTGGGGTCCGGGGTCGTTAATACAATCCCCTCCCCCTTGTCTCTATCCTCGCTTCCCCCCTGTCGCCCTTTTACCCTCGAGAACATCGCCCACTGAACTTCCGACGCACCACACATTCCCCGAGTCTGCTGTGCACTACAACGATTTCTCCCGCAATGGACCATCCGACTTACTACCGTATATCGACGGCCATTCCGGTCGCACGATGGCATTTGGCATTGTATGCGTCGTCGTGGTCATCACTCTCATACTTCTCGTCATTCTGCTTCTAAGGTACAGCCACGTCCCATCCCATCGTACTATTACGAGGCAAGAATGCTGACTTTGAAAAGCCTTTTGACAAAGAACAAGAATTGAAAGACTTAGGCAAGGCTTCGACAGTATTACTATTGACAGCTCGGTTTCGACAGATGGAAATCGATCGAGTTTAACTAACGAGTTCATCGGTGTTCTAAGATATTGGAGTTTACGGAAAGATACGAGGAATTATAAAAAAAGCTGCGTCTGCGATAAGTGTGGTCTTGTCCACAGAGGGCAACAAGCTATCGAATGACGGCCATGTTTGGCGGGCAGAATTTAATAGGATGCTCGTGGGTCAGTACATAAGAGTAACACCGTTGCGATAGCCGAAAGAATCATTCTTAATGTGATGTCTCTAGCGATAGAATCTTCTCTGCTATTAGTTACGGCTTATACCGCAAGAGCTAAAGTCAAAGTGCGTGTGGCGAACGCGAGACCACGCTTAGCATTATAACTTTCTGTTGAAACTGGGGACGGTAGTATACTCCAGCCACCTGTATTTAAGTACTGCTAGTACTTTAAAGCTCATAGCTCTTTATTATTATTATTTTTTAGATTATTTTATTCAAGGAGGGAGATAAGGTCTACCTCGCACGTAAACACATCAAAACGAAAAGACCAAGCGACGAGCTTGACTACAAACAAATTGGACCATTCCAAGTCTATAAACTGTCACTACCACGATCAATGCAGATCCACCCCATTTTTCATGTTTCGCTTCTAGAAGCAGCCCCATCACGGGCACAGCTTGATCGGATCACAGAGCTCGACAACGAAGAAGAATATGAGGTCGAGAAGATCCTCGACCACCGCGGAGAAGCGCTCCTTCAGGACGGTAGTAGTCTTGTTAGCCTCGTGATGTATCGCCAAGGCTGCACAGCCCACCTCGCACTATCTCCGAGTCCCTCACGAACTACTGCAAGGGGCCGTCTCTTCGATAGGGGTTGTGGCGTAGACATCGGCGGCAGCCGAATACTCACTCCCTAATTCATGTGAAATCGGCCAAGTTTGCAGCATGGACCTTTCACGCGAATATCCCTCCTGGTGTCCAGTTCATGTAATGTGTATGATAGAGGGGTTCCATATCAAGTATCCTCAGGCTCCAAGGCGACGATTTAACGTGCTTCTTAGCAGCTTTCGATTGACAGTTTCTGCGTTGGTCGTGTAGTCACAGGACGCATTCCTAAGTGCTGTGAAACTTGAACCATGCGGACCCTGGCTTTACCTCCAATAATGGCTCGGCACTGATTCTCGCGGTCTCGGGGGCATAAGGCATGCCAATGTATTCTGTGTCGTCGAGAAGTACTTCCAATCCACGCTTGTTGGCCGCGATCGCCACACGAATTGAACCCGTCTTACGATCTGAGGAA
Source organism: Xylaria cubensis (assembly GCA_022385715.1). NCBI lineage: Eukaryota > Fungi > Ascomycota > Sordariomycetes > Xylariales > Xylariaceae > Xylaria > Xylaria cubensis. Next base: position 3,418 of record MU279187.1, on the reverse strand, counting down.
TCCCCGTTCCATGTCGTCAGCAGCTCCGGTTTAGACCTTGTCACAACAACCCCTAGGATAGCTGATTTCAAGTCCAGGGAGTTGAAGAGGGTCAAGTTTCTCCAGAATTTCGATCTAATTGCTTCTAGGCCTAGAAGAATCAGTATCGCAACACTAACGCCCAAAAGCCCAGCTACAACCTTCGGCTCGCCCAGCTTCACCACATTAATCGTGGCGTTGGCTTTGACAGTTTGTGTATCATCCACAACTATCTGTTGGGCCGCACCTAAACTGCCGAGGCAATGGTCGAGAAGGGACTCGAGGCCCTCGCTCACTCCGGCAAGGACATCCGATGTTGTTGAGCCTTCCGTGTGGTTCTCTCGCGCTCGAACGTTGTCGATGTTGGTGTCAAACGCCCCCGACAAGACCGAGGTGTATCCAGTCGTGAGTACCTGCGACAAGTAACTAGGACATAAGAAGGCTACATCCGCTAGATTTCCAGAGGCGTCGATGTCCACAGGGACTGGTGTTTGACCTGAAGGAGTGACCGAGACGTTTTTAAACACTTGATTAACTGCCACTTCGAACGTGTCTGCTATAAAAGTCACTTCACACTGCACCTTATCTAAGTAATTGCCGGCGACGAGACCATATACGTGTCTGCCTTGGTCGGCGCTGGCTGCTATTGCGAGTATTGTCATGTTATTACCACCCCAGGCTGGAAAGCCGGTCCAGATTCCGTTCGGCAGTGACCCATTCACCCAGAAGCCAGTTGCCCATAGCGATGAATCGGCCTGTTGCCAGGTCACGGATGTATCTATAATCTTGAGAGCACTAGATGCATTGTATGCGCACTCGACATGGGCCTGATAACCAGATTCGTGGTAGGAAAACTCGGTGATATCAGCATTTTCCGTACCACTGGCTAGAGAAGTTAGATTCGGTGTTGTGAGTCCTACTGCCGAAGCTACACCATAAGAACGGCCATTGTAAACGTATCCAGTGTTGTCGAGCTTGCTAATTTGTGGTAAGGAGGAGTTACGGCTCGAAGCTTGGTTGACTGAGTTAAGGAGCAGTCCTGTTCTGTCTATCATCAGATGATGATCAGCTTGATTTCAAAATATGTGTATATCCACCTCCGGAGTTGTTACGTGATAGACTTACACTTCCAGCCTATATACGTAAAAGTGCCCAGTTCTGTGGTAATCTTTGCATCTTTTTGAGGTTGTATTTTACTGCAGTCAAAACCTGGTGGACAAGGGGTTCCCCAGTACGTTGCGGTCCTTTCGCTATACCGTGGGATAGCATAGTCCGCAGCAACCTCCGTTGTTGTTGTTGTTGTTGTTGTTCTATTTAACGCCAGGGAAAAGCTACGTAGCAGCTTACCACGGAACCTTCCGAAAAGTATGCAAGCGTATTAAGCTTTTATCTAAGTTTTGCTTAAATATATTATCTAATTAATTTAGCATATTTTATATAGTTTTAGTTCGTTTAAAACTAATTATTACTAAGTTTTTTTTGCTTTATTTTAAAAGCATATTTAAACTATAAGTTAATAATATATGCTTTGTTTTTTATTTAAAAAGCATATTTAACATTATTTTTAAAATAATAGCTATTATTATATTTATTATATTATAAAAAAAAAAAAAAAATTAAAATTAAAGCTAAAATTAAAGCTTATATAAATAATTATTTATAAATAACTATTTATTATTTATAACGCTTATAATTTTATAAATAAAATAAAAAACTTTTATTAAAACATATTATTAATTAAAAATTAAGTTTATTTTATTAATATAACTTTTAACTTTTTTTTTATATATTTTTTTTGTTTATTTTTTACTTATATTTTTTTAGTTCTTTTTTTTTTCTTTTTTTTTTTTATTTTTACTTTTTTGCTTTTTATCTTTTTTAATTTAAAATAAAAACTATAAGTTATTAAATATTTTTATAACTATTATAAAACATTTAAAATATAATAAATCTTTATAAAATATAAATAAATATTTATTTTATTTATACGTTTTATATAATATTTTTATTAATTAATAAGGCTATTTTTTAAAATGTTTTTTTATTTTAATATAACATATAAAATATTTTAATAATTTTTTATTTTTATATTTATATTTTAAAATAACGTTTATATAATTAAATTATTTATAATATTAATTAAAGTTTTTATATTTAAATCGTTTTATTAATTATTTATATAGTTTTATTTATATAAAAATAATAAGCTTTAAATAGTTTATAAATATATAATTTAAATATTAATTTAAATATTATTTTAAAAGCTTTTATATATATATATTTTTTTAATAATTTTTATAAATATTTTTAAATATTTATTTTATATTTAATTTAATATTATATATTATTAAAACAAAGTTTTTATTAAATAGTATTTTTGCTTTTTTTTTTATTAAATAATTAGCTTGCTTATTTTTTATTACGTTATAATATTTAAAGCATTATTTTATATATATATTATAAGTTTTAATAATTATTTAAAAATTTAAATATAATGTTTATATTAATAGCGCTATGTTTTTTTATTAATATTAAATAACTTTTATATTATTTAAATATATTTAAATTTTTTTTTAAAACTATTTTAATAATATTTTTAAAACTTATTTTAAGCTTTTTTAAACTTTTATTACTTTTTTATTAAAATTAATAAATAGCTTTAAAAATTTATTAATATTATATATTATTTTTATGCTTTTTTAATAAATTATATATTTATAGCTAACTTTATATTTTATTTAAAAACTATTTAAAAAAATTATAATATTTTTTTTTAATAAGTTTTTATATTAAGCTTTAAAAAACTTAATTATTTATATTTTAATTATATTATTTATTAAGTTTTTTTATAATTTTAGCTTATATTTTAAAACTATTAATAATAATTATTTTATTAATAATAATAATTTTATTATTACTTATATTTTTATTTTAATTTTATATAATATTTTAATATTATAACTTTTTTTAATTATATTTAATTTAACTTTATTTATAAAAAAGTATAATATATTTATTATATAAAGCTTATAAATAAAATAATATTTTATTTTTTTTAGCGCTAATTTAATTATTAATAGTTTTATATTTTAAAAAATAACTATTATAAATATAATTTTTTAATAAAATAATACTATTTATATTTTTATTATTAAAACTTTTTATATTTATTTTATAAAATGTTTTATTTATATATTAATTTTTGCTTTTTTATTTTATGCTTTATTAATTATAAGCTTATTTTATTTATTATATTATACTTTATATTTATATAATATAATAAAAACTAAATAAATAATTATTATTTTTTATATTATATTAATTAATAAGCTATATTTAATATTTATTAATTTATATATATAATTTATTAGTTTTATTATTTTATTTTTTTTTTTAACGT
>MU279186.1:0-13821 GCA_022385715.1 Xylaria cubensis | reverse complement strand
AATAACGTTTTTATAAAGTTTAACAGTAATAAATTTTATTTAATTACTATAAAGTATATTAATAATATTAAAATTATTAATTAAGCTAATATTTGTTTTATTTTTACTTAAGTTATTATAAAAAAATATACATTAACTTAAAAATTTTTTATTAATACTAAAAATAGTATCCCTATTTTTAGCATTTAATATAACCTTAAAAAACAATAGCTCATTTTAACTTTTAAAAGTTTTAATAATAGTTTTATTAATTAATATATTTAAATTTATACTAAAATATAAGTTAAAATTAAAAAAACTTAAATCGGACTTATTTATGTAATATTTATTTATTATTTATAAAATATAAATAGCTTAATTATAGCTTATATTATTAGTTTATTATATAAATATAAATAAATTAAAACATATAATGTAATATAAATAAATATATAAATATTTATAAATATGTATATAAACTTTTTTTATTTATATAGTTACATTATTATTGCTTAAATCCTTAAAGATTATTACTAGCAACTATTACAAACTTAAAGAAGATTATAAAATATAAGTAAAAAGAAGTTTTTAGTAAATAAAAAGAAGTGTAGTAAAAGTAGTTGCAAGCTAAAAGCTGCAAAAAGTATTATTATAAAGTAATTATAAAAGGCTAACAGAATGGCTATTATTAGCAATAACTAACTAAATAAAAGAAACAGGTATTTTATTTAGTATTAACTAAGTATTAATGCTTTTATTATAAGCTGGTTAAAGTAGCAGTAAAGCATATTCGTACTATTATATAAAGGGGGCGTAATAATTAAATAATATAATTAGCTTTTAAATCTTTATAGCTTTTTAATATATAGATTTAGCTATATATACCTCGATTTTTTAAACCTTATTATTTAGTTTTATTTATCTTTAACTAAGCTTTATAAAGTATATAATTATTTATAGCTGCTTTAATATATAATAGCAAAAAAACGTAGGAACAAAAACAACTAGCATATACTAAGCAAAAATTAATAAGCAGACAAGATTAAAATAAGCGCCATTTTTAAAAATATGGATGGACTAAAACTAAAGCGTTAAAAGTATTAAAGCATTCAATATAATAAATAATATAAGGTGGAAAAAAATATAGCAGATTTACTTATAATAGATAAAATGCGTTTTAATGTAGTATAAAAAAGCAGGAAGTATAGTTTAATAAAAGCTTATAAATATAATGCAATAAATTATTAAATAATTAGTTATATAAGTAGTCGAATATATGATTATATATTTTAAAAAATATAGGAACGTAAAAAAAGCAGCGTTTTAAATTATACGTAAAAGTGCAGGTAAGGTGGAAGTATAAATAAAGTAGAAGTATAAATAAAGTAAAAATGCAAATAAGGTAAAAGTATAAATAAAGTAGAAATATAAATAAAGTAAAAGTATAAGTTAAGTAAAAGTGCAAATAAAATAAAAATATAAGTACAGGTTTTTTATTACCTTAAAAGCTTACATATAAATAGTTTAAAATAGAATTATAAGCTTATATATAATAAAAAACTCGAGTTCTAATTTTAAGGCCCGATCCGTTAAGAATATAATTATATTAAGAAATTATTTTTTATTAAAATACCTTTTATTTTTATAGTTTGCCGTTTAACGGTAGCAAATTCTATTGCTTAATCTTATTATTTTTTAATATAAAAAAAGCTTAAAACATAAACTAAATTAACGGTTTAAAAATATTAGCGCAACTTTTAATTATTTACATATTTTTTTAATAATGTAAGCTTTTATACTTAGTTTATAAATGTTACGATATTATCTAGAAATAAGTAAAAAAAGCAAAAAGTATAGTTAATAGCTACTATATATTATTATAAAAGTATTTTTTTCTTTTAAACTAAATTCTAAAACCTGGCGAAACATTCTGCATAAAGAAATAATAATAAATGCAAATATATAAGTATTAATTATAATCAGTTACTAAAAAAAAAAAAATAAAATGGCTGTGTTAGTAATAAAACCGTATTAAAAAGATAAAAAAGAAAAGTAAAATCGATCGTAAAAGTCCCGGATCTAGAATTAGAAAAAAAAAAAAAAAAAAAAAGGCAAATCTAGGTCCGTAGATTATTTAAACTTTACTTATTACAATAGCTTAATTCATAATGCTATTAAAACAAACAGCAGCAGCTATTGCAGTATTATTCGGCAGCTTTAATCTATATTTCAGTTATCTGCACAAAGTAATAGCCACTTAACATATTGCTAAAAAGATTATATTAGTTAAGGTAAAGAACTATTTAAACTATTCTTTAATAAAATAGCGGAAGCTATTGTTATAATATTATTTAGCGGCTTTAATTTATTTTTTACTTTTTATGCAATATTTTTACTACTTAGCCTGTCGCTAAAAAGATTATTACTAAGACAAAAAAAAAAGGCGCCAAAAAACTATCTAAGTCTGCCTTTTTTAAATAAATTCTAGCGCTATATTATTACATTTAATGTTTTTAGCTTACTTTTTTTTTACTTACATATGCTTTTTTATTTAATTATAATAAAAAGTTTTTATTTATACTTATTATCCTTACTTTTTACTTATATGCTTTATCTTTTTACATTATTTACTTATTAATATTAGTTTTTTTTATAAAATAATAGCAGATATTATAATATAAGCTCCCTTTTATTAATACTCTTTTCTTTTAAATTTTTATTATAAATTTAATAACTAATACAAAAATTATAATTTTAACTTATAATAATTAACTAGCTTTAAATTAGCTTTTAAAAATAAATTAAAAAAATTAATATACTATATATATATAATAATAATATTTAAATAAATAAGTTTTCCTTAGCTATTAATAATATAATAAAGTATAAAATAAAAAAAGTAAATTATTTTTTTTTAATTATAACAACGTTTTCTACAGGTTATAAAAACCAGTAGTTTTATAATATAATTAAAAATGGAGTATTTAATAATAATATTAAATTTAAATTATAAAACAGAATCCACTTGCTACTAAGCAAAAAAGTAGTTTAATTATTATTATGCGTTTAAAATCTATAATTAATTATTAATTTAATAAAAAACTACCTAATAAAATAAAACGCGAGTTATTTAAATAGTTTTATCCTATAAAAAATAAACAAATAATTTATTATAAATTAAGTAGCCTACGAAATATATAACTATAAGTAGCTAAGTTATACTTAATTCTTCTTTAATAAAAACCCCTTACTGTTTATCCTTTGTATTAAATATATATAAATACGTATTGCTTTAATAATTAAGTAAAAATTAATTCCCTTAGCTAGCCCTTTTTTTTATAACTATTAATAAGCTTGCGTTATAAAGTAAGTAGTTCTTTAGCCTTTTTACAACAGTTTAAAACAAGCTTTAATCAACTATAGTAATTTTTTACTAATTTAAAAACCTACGTGTTCGCTTTAATTTAATCAGGTAATATATTAACTCTAAAATTGCTAAACAAGTAGTCGAATAAGTAACTAAGCAGGTGGTCGAGCAAATAACTAAGCAAATAGCTAAGCAAATAATTAAACAAATAATTAAGCAGGTGGTTAAATAAGTAACAAAGCAAGTAACTAAAATAAGAACTGCTTTAATTAAACCTACGTTTAAATATAAAATAGTGTATTATTTAATAAATCTTTAAATAATTAAAATAACGTTTTAAATAAAAAAGCATAAAAATAACTTCTTTTAATTAATTTAGCAAAAGCGTAAAAAAGAATAATAAAATAACAAGCGGTCTGTTTTAAACATAGTTTTTTATATAGCTTATATAAACCTTTAAACCGATCTAAAAAGTAGCTAGCTAATTTTTATATTATAATATATAAATTTAAAGCCCGATTATATAAAGTTTTAGCAAGTATTAACGTACCAGCAAAAAGGTTTATAAAGCTATTAAGGTTTTTATTAAAGTTTTAAAACGTTTATAAAATAGCACTAATTTTAAAGCATAACTAAAATAGCTAATTATAAATTATTTAAGCTTTTTATAATATTACAGCGTTTAAGCCAACATATAAGCTAAATTAACTAAAATTAAGCAGCCTAAACTTATAAATAAAAGCATAGGCGGACTTTAATACATAATATCTATATGCTTAGCTTATTACTTATTTAAAACCCTGCTTTCTCTTTTAGCTAATGTTAAAAATATTAATTAAGCTTAAAAAAGTGCACTTAATTATAAACGTAAAGTTTTTTTAGATATAAAACTTGCATATTTTAGCGTTATCTTTTAATAAATCCTATAAAATCGTAGTCCTTAAATATTAGTTATAAATAAAAAAAGTATAATGTTATAAATCTTTAGTATAAATAAAAGCAATAATATATTACACTTTTAAAGTCTTATAAGGAAATACTACTTTAATAAGTCCTTTATTATATATTAACTATTTTTAAAGCAAGATAAAGGCTAAAATATTAAATATAAAAAGCTGCAGGCCAGCTTCTACTTTTTTGCTTATAAAATAGTTCTTTAGTACGTTAAAAAAAAACAATTACTTAGCTATATTTAATAAATAAAAAGCAAGATTAATATTATAAAAGAATAAAGTAATCTGTCCGTGCTTTAGCTTATATGTTTTATTAGCAAGCATTTAAAATAAGATTTTATAGGACCAGGAAAAAATATTGTTAAGTTTAAAACATTAACCTAAATTTTTATTTTTTTAATATTAAGTTATAACTATTAAATTAAGCAGACTAATTATTTTTAAATATGCTACAGGTAAATATAAATTAAATTATATAAAAAAGGCCAAAAAATAATCCTTATAATTATTGTTGCTGCTTTTTATTTATAGCTATTTTTTATAGTTAATATTATTTCGAATACGTTAAAATATATAATCGAAGGTTTAAGTAAGCTAAGCATTACAGTTTTAAATATTTTTTGCTATATATGCAGGCTAATGTCCGAAGTTTTTCTTAAATGCTATTTTAATAATATTAAAATAAGTAGTATTAAGCTAATAAGAACGCAACATTATGCTTAATACTTATTACATAATATTAATATAGTTTAAAAAAATTAAAGTAAGGTAAGAGCATTTATAATAATATAATATAAAGTATAAAAATTAGTATAAAACTTTTATATATAAAAGCAGTAGTATAAACGCAGTATAAAATAAAGCGCACTAAAAAAAGCACGGTTATATATATAAAAATAATAAAGCAAATGCTTAATAAAAAAAAGCGGAATAAAATAAACGCAATAATTAATAACATAGTTAATATAATCAGAGGTTTAAATCTTAAGCGCTAACTGATTTATTTATATATAAAAAGCTATAGCTAAATATACGTTATAAAAACGGCTAATACTTAATGATTAATACTTTAAATGTTATAGATCGGGAGTTTTATATATGGTCGTAAATATCCTTGTTTATAATAATGTTTTAATAAGTTAGGATATTATAATTGCAGAAAAGAGCCCGGTTGGAATATTTAAGGGCTGGTTAGTTACTTAGCTTGTTTGCCCGATTTGAACGCCGCAAGAACATAAAAAAAAACTAGGTGCAAATAAGCCTATATAAGTTGGTTTAGTAGTATAATAAGTAAGGAAAAAAGCAGTTTAAAATGCTTAAAATCTACTAATAACCTTAACATATATATTACGGCGTAAGAATTAAGCGCAGGTAGTAATATAAATAAGAATAAGTATATAAGTTAAGAATTAAGCAAATAAAATTTATTAAAAGCTTACTAAAAGAAAGAGTAAAATGCTGCAGCAGTATAAATTAAGGCGCAAATATATAAAAAAAGTAAAGCAGCGTTAATATATTAATTAAAAACAAAAATATAGGTAAAATATAAATGCTTTTAAATATAAAAAAAATATAACGGTATAAATAAAGCTTTAAACCTATAAAAAGCATAAAGGTAAAAATAATATATATATTAAACAGCATTAATTTAAAAGAAAGACTTTAAATTTAATAAGGTACGGTATGATTTAAATATTTAAATAAATAAGTAAATAGTGCATATAAAATGCTATAGCATAAATTTATAAGCAATATAAAGAGTAAAGGCTATTAAGTAAGGTATTTACCTACTTAAGTATTTTATAATAATATAATAAGTAGCATGTAAGAAATTTTTATATTATATTAATAATTTAACTAAATAAACAAAGATTTTATAAAAAGTAAAGAGCTTGCTTTAAATAAGATAAAGTAAGTATAATTAAACGTAGGCATAAGCAACGATTAAATATTAAAGCTGCATACAACGTTAATAAACGCCGTTGGTTGCTTTATACTAATTTACTGCTATTATTAAAATATATCTTTCGTACTGCTTTAAATGCTTTATTGTTGTTGTTATTATTGTTATTATTGTTATAGGTTAGTTTTTTATTTAAATCGAGCAAAAACATAGGTTAAATATAAATATTAACGTACTTTTAGCCATTTCCTTTTTAGTACAGTTGCTGCTTTATAAACCAATATATAAAAAGATTAAGTAGTAAATTTAATAACTTTGCTAAGTTGCTAGCGGTTTAGCAGAAATTTTATAATTGCGCATTATACTTATTTATAACATATTAAAGCTATTTATAACTATAAGGCTAATTTAAAAACAATAAGAATAATTATATAACGTAAACCTTTAACTTAGTAATTATAAGTATAAGAACAGGCATTTTCTTTTTCTTAATTATAAGCTATTTATTATTAATAACGCTAGCGCTTATAAGCTAAATGTTTATTTGCTTATTAAATAATACGGCTGCTACTTATATAAGAAAGTAATTATGTAGCTTTATTTTAAACGGCTTTTTTTAAATCGGTTTTCTTTTTTTTTTCGGAGCCCGCAAAAATAGTTTTAGTATATAATTAAAATTAACCCTTACTTGCTTATATTACTAATTTTGTCCGACTTATTTACCTTTTTAGTAAATATATATTAATTATTTCTTTTATATAAGTTAGCACGCTTTTATACGTTTTTAAACGTTATATTATAGTTTGTCCGTATAAGTAACCTTATATAATAGCACAAATATGTTAACATTATATATAAAGTATTATTACTACCATATTTACCGCCCCTGGCCTCTCTGGCTTGTTAAACCTACTGTTAACGCTTTATACAGCTTAGCTACTTCTTATGCCGTATTATAATTGCCTGGTGTCTGCCTTTATAAGCAAAACCATTAGTTCTTACTACGTAGCGGACGGCTTATTATATTATAAATATAAGTCCGGACATAACTATAAGCTTTTATAACTAGTTCTTAGTTCTTATAGCTCTGTTAAACTTATATTAATTTAGTTTTTTTAAGCAAGCTATATATTATAACTATAGCGGCGTATTTAATAGCTACTTTTAAGAACGGCGCCTTAAGTCCGTAAATAAATGCTTAAACCGAATATATAGTAATATAAATATAAGTTAATTATAAATAAAAAGTTATCCGCTTTTAAATTATAGCTAAAATCCTTTTAAAAATCCTAGCTATTAAGTTTAACGCTATTATTATTATAATATCTTAAAAATAATAAAACAATAAGTTTAGTTTAAAGCTTTTTTAAAGCTTTTATATATAATTCTTAAGATTGCTTTATATTAAAAAAGAACTTTTAGCTTAAATTAAGTTATATTATAAATAGTTAATTTATATGATCTATTTTTTATTACGTAATATATGTTTTATAAACTTATAATAGTATAAAACTATTTTAATTATGCTTTTAATAAATTCTTAATTAAAACTTATTAGTTAAGATTTAGTTTATAAATAAATAAGCTAACTTAAAAACTATTTCGGTACTTTTATTTAAACTATATATTTTTTATATTTATATAGGTTAACTAACTATTAATTTTTTTATTCTTTTTTATTACGTAACTAATTATTTATATATTAATTAATAAGATTATTAACTTTTATAATCTTTAAACTTATTTTTTTAAAAGCTTTTTCCTTTAAATCTTAATTAGCTTATTAAAAAAAGCGCACGTATTATGCGCTTTTTAAAAAATACTTAAGAAATTATATACGTACTATATATATTTACGCAGTTTTTATCCTTAAATCCTGCTGTTTTTTTAATATTAATGCCTTAGGTATTTTTTATTAAGGCTTGTAGAACTTTTAGTTCTAAGTGCCTTAATCTTTTATGCTACGGTTTATTGTTATTTTTTTAAAGCTTAAGCTAATTATAAAACGGTTTTTAAGTAAATTTATTATATATAGCTATAATTAGGCCAATAGATCGGCTTAATAAAAGCTGCTGTAATTTTTTTATTGTTAAGTTTAGTGCTAGTAGCTTTAGTACGAGGTTTTTTATTTGCTCTTATAGATTTTTGTATTAGTTTTAAAAACTTGGACTAGGCTTTTATATAGCGTCCAGCTTATTAGGATTAATTAAGTATTATTTTTTACGTAGCTTTATATAAAACTGCAGGATATTTTTTATTTAATTTAAGTAGTTGTATTAATTACGGAGCATTACGTTTTTTATAGCTAGTTTGTAAAAGTTAGCGAAAAATATTATAATTTATATATTGTTATATAAATAATTATAATGCGGCCGTAAGAAATAAATCAAAAAAAAATAAGATTTAAAGTATTGTTATATTAACTATTACTATAAAAAGTTTATAGTACTAGGCCTTATAATAAATAATGCTTATAACTTTTATAAATAAATTAAATTTTTAATTTGTTAAAAAAAATGTTTAAGCTATATGATTTAAGCCTTTTTATTACTTATTTATAACATTTATTTAATAAAACTTGCAAAAAATACTAGCTATTTTAAACGCTTATTGCTTATTTTTAATAATGCTTTATTTAATAAGCCGTATAAGTCCTAGCTAAAAAAGTTGTAGCTGTTTTTAATAAAGATCGTTTATTAATATTTTTATATAAATAATTAAAAATATATCGCAAAAGTGCAAAAAAACATAGCAAAAAGCAGTAAAAGCATTAAATTTAAAAAATAATAATAATAGCAAGATTTTTTAAGCTCGATTAAAAAGTAGAAAGCTAAAATAATGCTTTAAGCACTAAGCTTTATATTTAGCAATTAATATTAAAGTTTTTTATAAAATACGTATATATATAAAGCATAAAAGGGGAAAATGCTGCTTATATTTTCTTGTTTTTTTCGATATTTTTAAAAAGGCTGTTTTTTATAGCAAAGCAGGCTTATGCTATTATTTTAATCTGAGTTTAAATTTAATGCATCGTAAGATTTTAAATTTAATACGTTATTAAATATTAAGTTTATTATTTCGTAAGTATTGTTTATATTTAAGCGCTAAATATATAAAGACGTAATATATAGCTACGAAATCTTATTATTTTTTTTATTTCTGGATTTAAACATATAAGTAGATTGGTCCTTTAATTTAAATTTAGGCCTTAAAAAAACTTAAAGCATGTTTATATTGCTATACTTAATGCTAGTACGTTTTTATGCAGTAATAATCTATGCTTTATACTTTTTTAAAGCTTTAAATCAAACTTATTGCTTTTTACGGGCTATATATATTATATAAATGTTTTGCTTATCCTGAACGCTATTTTTGCTAATTTTAAGCTATTAAATTTCAGTATTTTTTAACAGGTTTTTATTTAGGTTATAATCCTTATTAAACTATAAATAACGTTTGCCCTTTTAGTCTTAATATAAAAAGTTTTTATATAAATTATGCTTTTTAAAGTTATAAAACAGATTTTAAGCTATATTTAAAGCATAAAAGTTAGTATTATTTAATTAAATTATATATAAAAGTGTATTAAATATAAAATAAAAGAAAAAAAGAGGACAGCAATAAAAGATTTTTTATAGAACTTGTTATTTAAAAGCTATAGTCCTTAAAAAAAAGGCTTAAAGCGTTAATAGCGTTTATTTTTATTTATTAAGCTAGAAAGCTAATGTTTAATTTTACTTTAGGGCTAACCGTTTTTATTAAGCTGAACTTTTAATTAGTTCGTAAATAAAGATATTATGTTTAGCTAATAAGATAAGATTAAATTAATAAAGGATTGTTATTAATTAGTACGTAATAAACGTAAAAATATGCTATAAGCTAAAATTAGGAATAGTAAACGATTTAGTTGTTTTATAAAAATATAATATAAAGTTCGTACGTAAATAAGCTAATAGCGTAGTTATTATTAAGTAGTTTTATTAATAGGTCATAGTTTTCCTAGTTTTTAAAACTTTAGGGCAATATTAATTTTAAAAATATATTATTAAAAGTAAATTTAAAACGATTAACGTTACTATTAATTAATTATAGTTTAGTATAAATAGGTATATATAAAAACTTATTACTATTAATGCTTACTGCTAATAAATGCTAAAGCTTTAAACTAATAAATAATAAATGTTAAATAACTTTAGCAGTAAAGGTTTTTAAGCAGCATAATGCATAAAAAGTATATATAACTATTATATTAAAGCAGTAGCTATATATAACGTAAATATTTAATAAAAAATACTTAAAATATTATATAAAAAGATAAAAAAGGTAAATAAAAGGGCAGATCGTATAAAAAGAATAAGCTACGTAAACATAAGTATAATAGCTTAGGTATAGTTTTGCCTTTAAGCATAGGATAAGTAGCGTAAGTAATAGTAAATAAACTTATAAAAGGAGCAGAACGAAATCAGAAACTAAAAAAAAGTATAATTATATATAAAAATATAAAAGTTTTAAAAAAAAAATAAAACAAATAATATTTAAGCTATATAAAAGTAACCTTAGTTGCTGTTTTAATATTTAAAACAGTAAAAACGGTTTAATTTTTATTTTAATAGCTAAATTATAGCTATATAAAATTAATAATAAAAGTATATAAAATAAAAGTATTAAAAGAACTTAAAAAAACGTAATAAAAAGTTGCATTAATATTAAATTTTTAAAGTAAAAAGCTTTAGCTTTATTTTTGCTTATTAAATTAAGTATTATTTATATAGCTTAACTATGCTATTTATATAAGTACTTATTAAAGCTTATAAAATATATATATTAAATATTCGTATATTATTGCTATAATTATAAATTATAGCTATAAGTACATTAAGAATTAATGCTTTTATTATAATAACTCCTTTTATTAGCAGCATAAATAATAGGTATTATTTTTTAAAAAATAAGTAATAAAATAAAAAAGCTAAGAAATAATAAATTAGTAGTAATAAAGCCGTAAATATTATAACTGCATATTAATATAAGTAGCTGTTTATTTGCGCGTTCTTTTTTTTGTAGATTTATTAACTATTTTTTTTAGTTTATAAAATAATATAACTAAACCTGTTTTATACTTTTTTTTAAGCTTATAAGCCAGAGATCACTATTTCTTATATATAATTTAAAGGTTAATTTTTAAATATAAAAAGGTTTAAGCCTTTTAAATAATTAGTTCATAAGCTAATAATGCTTTTAAATGCTAATTTTTAAAAGGTAAAAAATATTTAATTAAGCGTAATATTATAAAGAGTTATTTTAAAAACTTTTATCTGTTCTTATTAATTATAACAAAGCTTATTATTAAATAATGCATAATTGCTTTTTAAGCTTTAAGCTTTAAGTAAAGTTTAATAAAGTATTTGTTAACAGTAGCGCATTCTTAGGTTAATTTAGATTTTATTTTAAAGTCCAAGGTCTTTTTTTAAAAAAGCTATAATTATTAAAGCAATATTTAAGCTATAATTAATGCTTTAATTATATATTTAGCTTTAGTTTTTTTTTTAGTTATAAATAATCTTGCAATATTATTAATTAAAATAGTTTTTAAAAACATATTTCTTTTATTAAGCTTTTAGTTTAACTTTATAAAAAAAGAACAAATTAATAAAAAAGATCCGCTAATTATTTATTATATAAAAAATCTAACATAAAGAAAAATTACGAATATTTAAAGTAAATATTAAGTATATGTACTGCAGTAAATATAAACGGTGTAAGTAGCAGCGGGGGGTAGTTATTATATTATTACTTTTTTAAAAAAATAATATATATCTGCTATATAACTAAAACGTTTTAAAAATATATAAGTCTTAGGAATCCTTACTTAATAAATACGTAATAGCTTTTTTAAAAGTTATAAATAAAATAGTTCGACTTTAAAACCGCTTAAAGATAAAATAACAAAATATGGAGGACTTCTTTAGTTTAAATAAAAAAACTTCTATAAATAAAACAGATAATACTTATTTATTTTTAAGTAAGCTAGATTTTAAAAAAATGTTTAAGTATATAACTAAATATTTAAAGTTTTTAGCATTTTTTTTTATATAATTTTTAAGCTATATTATAATAGCTTAATTTAATAAAAACTATATTTAACGTTAGTTTTAATAATATTAAAGCTTATAATAATATTAATTAAAAAATAAAAAAAATCCTAAGTAGCTTTTT
This sequence comes from Xylaria cubensis, assembly GCA_022385715.1. Taxonomy (NCBI): domain Eukaryota; kingdom Fungi; phylum Ascomycota; class Sordariomycetes; order Xylariales; family Xylariaceae; genus Xylaria; species Xylaria cubensis. The sequence goes on along the minus strand of MU279186.1, from coordinate 1,403 downwards.
TAAAAATATTAATAATAAGCTAAAGTTTAAAAACATATAAGCTAAAAAAATATATATTATAATAAATAAATTTATTAAAAAAGCTATCGAAGTTATTAAAACTACTTAAACAAAAACGTAGCGTAATAAATATATTATTTTAAAAGGTTTTTTGCATAATTTTAGTTTTATAATATTATTTTAATTATTGTTAGCAGTATAAGTTAAAAATATTGCATATTTATATCTGTTTTAAAAGCTATAATAAAGCGCACTACTATATATAAAGTTTAACATATAAACTAAGCTTATTAATTTAATTTAAAAAGATTAACTTTTATAATAATATTTTAATAAGGGATAAATAGTTTAACTTTATATTAATTAAACTATATTATATATTAATTAAAACTTATTTTTAAGTACTTTTAAATAAGTACTTATTTATAAATGTTATTCCTTTTTTTATTTTAATATAAAAATTAAGCCTTTTTATTAGCTTATTAGTTTAATTAACTAGTTATATTTTTTTAATAGTATAAGTTAACTTAAGCATACTATTTTTATTTATTATATATATTAGTTTTCTTTAAATTTTAAGCTTATTTTATTTAAAAAATATAGTAAACGTTAACTATTAATAAAAGCTACTGCTTATTAATGATTTTTTTATAAAAAAAAGTTAAAAATATATGCTAGTTATATTACTTTAAAAAATATGTGATATATATTTTATATATTAATAGTTAATTATATATTAAAATATATTTTTTATAGTTTAATATCTTATTTATAAAATAAGCTAGTTGCTTAAATAAAACGTTTTTTTATTATATAATTAATATATTTAAATAAGCATAACTTAAACGTTTTATTTATATTATGCATTAAATATATATACGATTTATTAACTATTTTTTTTATGTGCTTATATAATATTATAAACTTTGCTTTAAATAGTTTAGTCTTAGTAGCTATTCTTAATTTTAAAAAAACTGCTTATACATATAAATAATTATTAGCTATTTTATTAATTTAACATTTTTTATAGGTTATTAATAAAACTAATTTAAAATAATTGCTTTTTATATTATTAAATTAGTTAATATATTTATAATTTATAATAAAAAAAAACGCAAAAAGTATATTTAAATATTAACTTATAAAAAATGTATAATATATAAAATAAAAATAGTTTGTAGTACTTATACTTTTTTATATAATTTTGTTATATTACGCTTTATTTAATAAAAAAAGGTTTTTAATACAAATAATATCTTATTTTAACAAACGGTTTTAAAATAAGTAATAAAAATTAAAAAATAAAAGTTTAAAAGTAAAAGTTAGTTTAAAAGAGCTAAGCTTATATTAAAACAGGTTTAAAGTAATATTATAAATAAAAAAAGTTTAACTTAGTTTTTACT
>MU279185.1:0-13987 GCA_022385715.1 Xylaria cubensis | reverse complement strand
TATTTTTATAAATAGCTTTTTTTTAATTATTTTATATATAAAAATTTAATATTTTAAAACTTTTTTTAAATATATTTTTAAATTTAAACATATTATATTTAATTTTTATAATAATAATAAATTTTTATTTAATTATTTAAATATTTAAACTTTTTAATAAATATTATAGTTATATTTCAATTTAATATATTAATTTTAATTAAATTAATAAACTTTTTTATTTTTTTTTAAATATTTTTAAAACATTTTAAAACTTTAAATTAAACTTAATAATAATTTTAAACTTTTTTTTAAATATTATTATTATAAAATTTTGCTTTATTTATTTTAAAAAAAAATTATAAATATAATAAATATATTAAATTATTTAAAATAATTTAAATATTTTAATATTTAAAACGTTTTAAATTACTTTTTTTAATATTTAATAAATTAAAAATATTTTAAAAATTAAAATTATAAACTTTTAATTTTAACGTTTTATTTTAATTAATAAAGTTATTAAGCTTTTTAATATAAAAATTAATTTAATATTTATATTATTAATAAATATTATATATAAAACTATTAATTATTAAGAATAAATAAAGTTAATCATAATATTTAATAAATATATACTTTTTATATCATATTAAATTATATAAAAAAAACATTATATTATATTAATTTAATATTAATAAACTATTTTTATAATAATTATTTATATATTTTTATAATTTAATATTAAACTTTTTAAAACTTTTTATTAATTATTTACTTTTAAAAAGCTTTATTATTAATGAATATAAATTAAAAACTTTAAACCTTTTTTAAAAAAAAATAAAAAATTAAATATAAGTTAATAATTATAAAAAGCTATATTTATATAAAGTTCTTTAAAAAAGAATTTTAAATTTTAAAAATATATTAATAATTATAATAATAAAGGTTTATTTATATTAAATTAATATAATATAAAATCTTTTTTATTATATAACTTAAAATTATATATAAAAAATATATATTTATAAAATATTATAATTAAATTTGCTTATTTTTAATAATATGCTTTATATTTAATATTAATAACTTTAAGGATTTTATTTTATAATTAATAATACTTCTTTATTATTTATATAAAGGTTATATATAACTAATATAATTATAATTATATAAGTTAAATGTTTATTTTATATAATAATATTTTATTATATATATAAAGCTTTTATTTAAATAAAAAGTTTAATAAAAAACAATTAATATATAATATATTATAATTAATTATTATTTATTTATATTTAAACTATTTATGTTTAAACCACTTTTACTTAAATTATTTATATTTAATATTTAAACTAATTTATTAAAAATAGCTTTTATATTTATTATAATAATAATAATAATTTAGCTGAAACTTCGTATATATATACGTTAATAATTTAACAGTTATAACATACTTATATATTAATAAGTGTAGCACTTAAGCGTAGTTAACTGGTTTGTTATATATTAAAAATAAAAATACATTAATTAAAAATATCGATAATAACCGGTTGCGACATTTTATCCACCATATTATATTAATATATAAGAAACTAAGCAAAAGGGGCTTAAAATTATAAGAGTTAATTAGCGGTATATATAAGGCTTATTAATATAAGCTAACTAATTAAGCCATAACTACTTTAGTTATAACTTACGCTTAGCTACTTATTTATATAATAACGCATATTTAATTAATTAATAATATTTTTATTAACTTAACTTTTAAAAACTTTTTTTTATGCTTATTTAAATCTGTTACTTTTGCTTTTTATTATTATAACATTTTTTAATATTAAAAAGCGCGTAAAAGTTATAATATATAATATAAAGCTTAATATATTAATTTATATTATATTTATTAAATAAAATATATATTAATTATATATATAACGTTAGTTTAATAATATATTTATTAAAAAAAAGTTAAATTAAAATTTTTAAGCTTTATTTTTTTATTTAAAGCATTAATTAGCATATTAAATAATTAGTTAAACTAAACTAAGCTTTATTTTTTTGCTTATAAAATTTAAGCTTATAACTTAATAAATATTAAATTTTTTTAATAATAAATAAAAGCTTAATAATTTATAGTATATTTATTATTTTAAACAAAATTTATTTATATAAAATATAAAATTTATAATAATTTAATATTTATAAATTAATAACGTTATAATTTTAAATATTAATATTTTTTTAATAAATTAAAAGTTTTAAAAGCAGCTTATATTTTTATTAAATATTATTATAACATAAATAAAATAAAGCTTAATTAAAACGTTAGTAATAATTATTATATAGTTATTAAATTTAAAAATTATTTAGTTTTTAAAAAAAACGTTAAATAAAGCAAATAAAGTATTTTTTTAAAAATTATTAATATTATTAAAAAAGTATTATTGCTAGCAATAATTTATAAAAGTATTAATATATAAGCTTAATAGTTTTTTTATTATAATATTAACTTATTTAAAAAGTAATAGTTTAAAAAGTTGCTTAATAAATAAATAAATAATAAAATTATAATAAATTAATTATTAAAAAAGTTTTTTTTAATTATTTAAGCTTATTATAATAACTTATAAATAATTTTAATTTATAATAATTATAATTTATATTTTAATAAAAAGTTTTTATTACTTTATATATTAAATAAAATATAGCTTATATTTTATAAGCTTTATTATAGTTATATATTTTAATTATTAAATATAAAAGTTTTTAAATTATTAAAAAAAAGGTTAAAAATAATCTTTTAAAATATATTAAGCATAATTTTAAAAATTAAGCTTTTTAAAAAGAAAATATTAAAAATATTTTATAAAGCTTATAATAAAATAATAATACTTTATATAATTAAAAATGTTTAAAAACTTTTAAAAAAATATTTATAAAATTATAAAAAGCTATTATTATTAAAATATATTATTTTAAAATTAAAAAGTATAATTAAAATATAATTAAAAAACTTTATTATAAAAAAAAAACCTTTAATATTAAATTTTATTATATAATTAATTAAAATATAAATTAAAATATTTATTAATTATTAAAATATTTAAAATATTTATTAAAAATTTATTATTATAAATTTTATGTTTAAGCTTTTTTTATAAAAGCTTTTTATAAAAAAAGCTAAAAAAGCTTTTAATTATTTAATTAAAAAAATTATAAGTTTTAAAGCTAAAATTATTATATTTAAAGCTTAATTATAAAAAAAAAAAGCAATTATTATAAAAAGGATATAATATTATTAAAGTAAAAGTTCGTTTATATAAGCTATATATAAAAAGTATATAAAAAGTTAAAAAATAAATAAGTTTATAAAAATAAAGCTTATAATTACTAAGTATTAAATATTATAAAAAAACTAATAAATAAGTATTAAAACAATAAAACGAAAGCTAAAGATTATATTAAAGTAAAAAATACTAAAGATTAGTAATTACGATCGATTTCGTTAATATATTTAGCTTTTATTTAATAGTGGTTTTAGTGGTGGGCGTGGGTCGTGACCAGGGTGGCCGTGGCTCGGTTGGTTAGCTTATGTTTTATCGCGAACCATATCTGTGCTTGACCGTATTAATTGCCAGCAATAAATAGTTGCGCTTTCCGGTTTTAACTTTGATTATATAGTCGTAATTGCCGCGTCGAGCAATTCCTAAAAGTCCATTTCCAGCGCTGTAAAATTTCGACTTGGTTCTTGCGGAACGATTTCTAGGAAACCCCTTCCCCGAGGTGTTAATACACAACAATTATAAAGGCGGCATTCATGCAACAACGTTAAATCTAATCTAAACTGTGGCCCCATGGTAAGCAACATTTATCTTGTCGCTGCATTCGCATTCTGGTAGATAATTCAGGTATCGAAGATCGACGTCGTTATTACATGGTGAATATTTTGGTACGACATGCGCCATGCTGTCATTCTAATCGAGAGCCATTCGAATGATTTTGTGCAGTTCCTCGAAGAACCTTTGGGAAGTCATGTTTCCGAAATTAGGGGTTCGTCTATCTCCTTAACGCAATATTAAGTATAGGTGACTTTATATATGAGCTTTCACCATGCCTGAGCATGATATTCTAGGATGCACCCCTCTGTAGGATAAACATTAAATCCTAGATTCAACTTAGTCGAAGAGTTCAACATAAGGGGTACAAGGACAAACCTCAAGCCGTTCATCTGCGTGATCACTGTGACTATCTAAGGAGATGCTCGCTAGGTGATTCTTCCTTTTCTGACGGGATACTATGTTCTTTAGAATGTTAGGGAGAATGGCATTTTGAGGTGAGGTAGGCTAATGCAATGTACCTGTTCGACTGTGCTTTTCGTAATATACTTAAAAATTTTTACACAGCGATTTTGCCCGATTCTCAGAGCCCGACCAATAGCTTGTTCTTCTACCATTGGATTCCATTGCGGTTCGACGACATGAACGCGATCAGCAACTGTCAACGTCAACCTATGCGATTTTGATAAGCCTCTACCGTTTCCCAATTATACAAATTACACGACATACCCTACTGCGCCAGTTACGATAGATAGAAGCAGCACGTTCTGAGTCGGGTCTTCGCGGAACAGGGTCAAAATCGATTGCCTGTCTGGAAAGGTTGTTTGTCCATCAATTCGAAGACACGGGATACCCTGCTGGCATAAAAGATGTTGTAGGATGTCTAACGTTAGTCGCCATGAAGTGAACACGATGCTACTTCATCATTAATAAAATCTATAGAACATGCGTGCGTGACAATCTGAAGAAAGGCGGAACTGACTGTTTGGAAGTAGTGGGCGATCTTTGGATATTACCAACAACAGCATTAAGCTTTGAAGAAAAACCCGTGTATTCCTTTGATGGTAAGTCTCTCCTAGATGCTGAGAAAGGAGGCTCTGCAAGCAATTGGCCAGGGGATACAACACCTTTTGCAGAGTTATCGTATGGCATTGGTGAGACTGACCCTGATGCCGTCTTGACTTCACAATCAAGAACACGTGAACATCCCGGACACACCTCGAGAGTATCTGAAGCGAAGCCGATGTCTGCGTTATCTTCATGACAATATGCACAAGAAATCTCCTCTAGAGAATTTCGCTCTATTGCATTAGATCCTTTAGTCCGATTATTGTCCCTCCGTATCTCTGTGATAGGGCTCTCCTGTTGAAAGGTGCCGTGGTTGCAAAGGCGGCGCAATTTCATAATTGTGGCAAATAATACACTATACCTTTTTTTAGAAGACCTCATATTGGCAATCTCATTAAATTCCTTCTTGCACATAGTAAGCACGTCTTCATACAGCTGTCCTTCCGGATCGGTTGAGATTATCGTGACTTCTTCCACCGTATGCGAAGGCAGCGACAGCAACTCGACTGTACGGCGGAAACATGTGACATGCAAAAGCAATTTCAGGTTCTTGAACTGATCAGGGGACTCCTTGTTAAGTGGCTCGACGATGTGCTTCCGGAAGAAGCCCGTTTCAGAAAAAGGGTTGAAATGAAGAAATGCTAGTAGAGATCGAAGGTCGTCCAACGAATTGTGTATCGGAGTTCCTGTTAGGCACCACCTCCTGGAGGCCTTAATGTTGTAGGCTGCTTTAAATTGCCGAGATGTACTATTTCGAATAATATGAGCTATTATTAAGTATGTATTAATGTTCATTTTTGATCACATACATACAGGGCTGACTTGGGCACATACCTTCATCCAAAACCACCCGAAACCATGCAATTTGTTGCAGTAGCTTTCTGGATTTCTGGTCGGATACCAACGTATTGTACGTTGTTAAGACAATGTCATGGTCAGTAATATCCCTTACGTTCTTTGCGCGGCTACTTCCATGAAAAGCACAAACGTGTAGAATGCCCGGCTTGAGATGTCTTTACGTTTGATATATTGTTAGCCTAGATCTCAAGCATATAGCAAAGTTCAGGAACCTTACTTATCTATTTCTGACCTCCAAACTTCCATAACCTCTATACCTTGTCAGCTTAATGTCATGGAGTCGTTATACAATCACGTACGTGGAGATGGAGCAACAACCAGCGTCGCTCTCGTTGCTTTTAACGACGCAGTGACCTCGTCGTAGGACCTGAGAGACTCCATAGCTGCTTCCATCGAACACACTATAGCAACGAGCATCGTGAATGTTTTGCCGAGACCCATTACGTCAGCATTGATGCCGCCCAGCATGGGTGAAGGGCTTTTCTTAGACGCGCTACGGCAGATTAATTCCATTGTAACGATCAGATGAAATCTGGAAGCTGACATGCTTACCGGATAGCTATGGCATCTTCTAAGAGCTTGCTTGCGGACGCAGCATGCCCGTAATCTTCCCTGATTAGGATATATTTCACACCTTCCTTTTGATGCCTATATACTTGTCAGTTTTTCAGATGCACAGCTGGGTGTAGCCATATTAGTACTGTTTCAGAGGAGTAGCTATCAACCCGGTAGCATGAGCGGCCCCAATCATATCTGTACATGAGAAATCTGAGTTGGGTGACGGGGTAAGATCATCGAAGATTTCTCTCAGTCCATGAGCCAGCCTCATATGCTCTGAATCTCCTGTTACGGGGCCGATCAAATGCCTTAAATTCGTTCTGATATTATGAGGATAAAAGTAGTGCGGGTTGATGTAATCAATATCCGTGGCGAGATAATAGGGGTGTTGGAGATGACTATTGCCATTGGCGATAGCATCGCCCACGTTTTCTAACAGGCTCCTGGGGCCTAGAATATTGATCGACGCATCAAGTATGGGCGGTTTTTGCGTCTTGTGCTCAGCGGCTTTTCTCAACTTGTCCAATGCAAGGACAACTGTTTGCGTGATTCCTGGCAGTCTGTGTAGAAGCTTGAGCGTATTTGTTGACACAAGGTCTAAGACGCCAACATCATCACTGTCGCTAGTGCGTCTTAGATAATAACTGCTGCCCCTCATGAACGCTTCCAGCTCACAAAAAGGATCCCACATGATGGTTGTTAGAAGGTTCGAAATGAATGATACATTTAGTCTCACTCTTGCATCGCACAGCTTTGGACGATTAGTTGTTGAGGAATAAATTCAGTGGTCAGTATAACACGTACGGCGCCATAGCATACAATCTCATCGTTCGGACTTGGTGCTATTACATCGATACACATACTATCGACGTGGGAAACGCCAACGTCTGTATAGGGATGTTTAGGGAGGCCATTTCTATTATCATCAACATCTCTACCACCAATATTGTCAGCTATTACTTAGAGGCGGTTCTATTTGACTATACGAAAAGATCGACGTACACAGACGAGCTTGAAACTGAACTCTTAAATAAGAGGCGACGGCGTTTCGAATCCAGCTTGGCATCATCAAACTCAGCCGTATCAGGTAATATTCGCTTGTGTGGCGCCTCGTGGTCCATTTTTTATTGAAAACAAATTGTGGAGTCACCAAATAATAACAGTATAGCATTTGAACTTTATGAAAAGAGACATGTCGAGATCTTGTAGATTATGAGGCGACGCATTGCATCAAAAGATAGGTGGTGAGAAGCGTTACAAACACCCTCGCTTTTCTTAGTACTAAGAAGGATCACCACCCTGAAACCCGCATCCTGTACGAAGGTCCACGCCAAAATCACCCACCATGCTTGGTAATAGTCTACAGTGCGGCCTCCAAGCAAGTCGAGCGTTTGACAGATGTCCCACGGCCCGACTCTTTTTCTGATCGGCTGTTAGCAACCCGTAACACCGCTTGCCGGCTGGGCATGTAATCTAATGATTCTGCTATAACTGCTTGTAAATAGCCCTCAGAATAAAAGTTAAAGTTTGAAATAATATCTAAAAGTAAAAGAATTTCAGTCTTCATATAACTACTAAAATAAAAAAATAATAGATACCTTAATTCCTAGCGAGCCTAGAAGAACAAAAAAGTAAGTGAGTTTAACGGCCAAACTGTATGCCAGAATTTGGTTCACACTGTGAGCTACTGCTAAGCATGGTGGGTGATTTTGGCGTGGACCTTCGTAGAGTCAGCCTTTTTACCCCTGTGGTGGGCCGACACAATGAGTGCTTCTGGATCCTATTGGCCACTTCCATACAAGCCACTATTATCCATAGACACATTAACAAAAAATTTCCGCTATCTGCCTAGATACTGTTTTGAGTTCAAGTAAGCATTGTAGGCGCACAAGCAAGCAGCCTGCATGGGGGCGCGGCCGCCCTCGCCGGCCAGGCTTACTAGTCCGGCACAGCCCCAATCCTCTGTTTTATCTTGCCTTCAGAGCTAATTGCACGAGAGCGTATCAAAAACCACTCTTAACAGGTTAATTCACAGTCCAACTGCCATTTTGAAGCGACAGCGTGAACATAATACGATGCCAGGCAAAGCATTTGAACGTGCCCTTCAGAAGTTCCGAGAGGGGCTCACTGAAGAGCAACAAAAACAGTTTAAAGCATCCTCGCTGGACAAGGTCAATGCGGAGATTCAGGACATCCAAAGTCGCCTTGGTTCGATGAAGAAATTGCGTAGCCTAGGCCGACTCTCCAAGTTTCTTGAAGCCATGACCCAAATTGAACAACTAGTTCAGATTTTTCTCAATGTCTCAGAGGTAGTGGCGTTCGTCTGGGTCAGCTATTCAACATGCATCGGTCATTAGTTTATTTATTGACTGTTTATAGGGACCAATCAAGCTCGCACTTCTAGTACGTCCCGTTTCTGTGATAGGACATGCTCTAAATACATGCTGATTTAGGCCTCAAGGTCGCTAGTGCGCGTGTCGAGACTTTAGAATGTCTATTAGACACATACGTCGAGGTCGGCGAAGTAATCCCAAGCTTACGACAATACGATCAGTTATTCAAGGATGCCCCACTAGTTCTTGAAATTCTTGAGAAATACTTCTGTGACATCCTTGAATTTCATCGTAATGCCCTCGACGTATTTGCACGGCCAGGTAAGAGTAAAACGCGTATTGCTGCGAGATCTAGACCTAATTAGGTTTTCATTGTGTAGCATGGAGAAAATGCTTCGACTCTACTTGGAAGACATTCAAGACGAGATTTAAACCTATAATCGAAAGCTTGAAACGCCATCGAGCTCTTCTCTCGGACGAAAGACTGAACGCAGTTGTAATGGAAATCCAATCAACTCGGAACCAGACATCCTAGCTCTTAAATCAGTCTTCGCGGCAATTCATGGACCACATTGACAAATTAGATAAGCATATAGGACAAGTCTATAGCCAACTTTCCAACCAAATCTACGATATACAGCAATCTTCGGAAATAGAGAAGTCAATCTAGCAACCCACGATACACCTACAAGAAGTGAATTTTATCACCAACAAGCTGGATGCTCCCAACGTTGAAGATGACCATTATCTGGCCTTGAATTCATGCCATGGAAAATCTGGAGAGTGGCTTTTAAAGATCCAATCTACCAAATGTGGACACGGTCTGGATCTCTGCCAGACTCTGTGCTGTTCATAAATGGCATGCCAGGGGCAGGTATGTCGTCTGGGCCACGACTATGACTTTGTGTTCTTACTATTGGAACAGGCAAAACTCTCTTGGCATCGCGAATAATTAGCCATATACGGCCACTAGCAAACACGACCTGTTTGTTTTTTTATTTCAAACAATCCCACAGCGCTAAAAGTTCAATGAGTAACATGCTACGGTCACTTTTAGTCCAATTAATACAACAAGATACCGCGTTGGCTCCGCAGTTGTATCGAGATTGTTGCTTGGTAAGTAATACTGAAGCACGACAGCTGTCCAAACTACAGGGGTGGGTGATCGAGCTGCTTCAGAGCCAAAGAGAGTGTGTGATTATTCTTGACGGCCTAGATGAATGCAATCACCACGGAAGCGGCGACGAGGCTAACATGATTTTAGAGTGGCTCTTGAGAAAGGCAATACCTCACTGTGAGAAAGAAAATTCGAGATTACGTTTGTTAGCATTGGGAAAGAGAGATGGCGTGGTTGATAGTACTCTATCTATTTATCCTTCAATTCGCCTGGATGCTATAACCGCTCATTCTGACGATATACAATCGTTTGCAAAATTTCGCGCGTTAGAACTCGGTAGGAGATTCGCACTTGAGGAACAGGAGGAAAGAGAAATTGTTCAGAAAGTCACGACAGCAGCCACAAGGTCGGTTTCTGAGCCTTATATCAGTGATCATTCTTTTAAAATTTACTGATCCTTTCGAATTTAGGGATGTTTTTGTATGTCAAGGTTGTTATGGACAATCTCATGGCACAGGGCTCTGCTACTGAACTAGAACAGGAGCTTGGAGTCAACTTTCCATCTGGATTAGATGAAGCGTGCGTATCCCCATAGCTCGTCTAGAAGTAGGCATTGACAACACGCTAGGTACGAACGCATTGTCTTTCGGGTGCTTGACAGTCCCGCACGCCATAAAAGTCAGCGAGAGGCTGCTGCACAAATTTTACGCTGGCTCACATGCGCGATAAGACCTCTGAGGTGGAACGAAATCCAATCTCTATTTTGCATAGATCCACGCAAAGGAGAATGTAATCCAAGAAACAGACGAGTTGATAATTGCAAAAGCATTTGTGGATCGTTTGTTGAAGTTGACGAGCATGAATCAACAATTCCGATTGCATCGCCGCAAGTGAGCCCGGTGGTGAACCTCGTTCATGATACAGCTCGCCGGTAAGGATACCTATAATATTGTCAATGCCCATAATCGCTAAAATTGATATAAGGTATTTGATACAAGCGCGGCGCGTGAATCTACTTGAAGATAATGCTAGTATGGCAATCCTATCATCAGCATATCTAGCATCATTACCCCTAAGCCACGCGTCTCAGGAAACGGACATCTACAACGTCGCACTTACAGGTTACTACGGAATCCAAGACTACATGATATCTTCGTGGCAGAATCACCTACTTGTCAGTTTGAAACCAGGAACCGAGCTATCCCCGGAGACGACGAAAGAACTGAAAGTTTTGGTCCGCGCGTTGTTACAGCCCCTTAATCTCAATGTTATCTCTGAGGACTCAGTGGACGACTGGGGAGATTCGTGGGTTAGATTAGACGGAATTGACTTCAGTCATTGTTCTCAACGTTTAGAACGAATTTCCTCTACGATTAGGGTAGTCACCGAAAGAATCCATCTATCAAAATTGGATGCTCGGACGAGAGACGTCTTTCTATCTTTGAATGGAATACCGCAGTACAAATGTCCGAGGCTGGATTGTCTTATGTTCTCTCATGGATTTCAGAACCAAAAGGCTCGCGACCGCCACGTTGCCCAACATTACAGCCAGTTTCACTGTCCGGTTGATGGCTGCCCTCGTCAGGGTATCGGCTTTACCTCACACCTGGACTTAAAGAAACACACCAAGGATGCGCACACAAATCTTATCAAACAACAAGACTTATTCCCACGCCTCCAAAAGTCAACCGATATATGGTCTGCCTGCGAGAACGGTGATGTCGACTTTGTTAGGGACTTCTTTGATAAGAAACGCGGTGACTTACAAGCAGGCCGTGAGCATAACAGTTGGGTAACGCCCATTATCATAGCCGCTAGACACGGGCATCTTGACTTATGTCAATACCTGGTTCACAGAGGGTGTAGCAGCCTGCAAGCCAAGGCGAAATCATCTAAATGTGATAATACCGCGTTAGGCGCGGCTATCAACTTGCGCAACAAAGAGCTATTCGCCTTTTTCTTGGACTCGGCAACCGAGACCGAGACTCAGGAATTCATCGACGGCCCATTTTTTGAGAGGCACATTGGGGCGGCATTTAATTCTGGAGAACGGAGCTTTCTTGATACCTTGTTAGAACTCTTACCAAAGAGACGAAGTCCTCTTCGATACAAGAATATCATTTATTGGGCCATCGATTTCGCACCATCCAGACCCAACCATAGAGATTTGTCCAGTCTTTACGAATCCATATTCAGTATGCTACCGGCAGATGAAAGATCCATGATCCTGACGCAGCCAATAACTGAACAAGACGGTAATTGTCTGCATATGGCTTGCGCTAATAACAATCAAAGTGCAGCATCGTTTCTGATCCAACACATGGAGGCCAGAGATGTATATGCTCAGGACAATAAGGAACGAACACCGGTTTTTACTGCCATTTCACATGGTGCACTGGAATGTGTTAAAGTTTTCTTGGATTACGATGCCGCAAGAACCTTGAACACCGACTATATAACACTCCGGCCCCTCCATTTTGCCTGTTTCAAGGGCCAAGTAGAAATAGCAAAGCTACTATTGCCATATTCTATCAATAATCTCAACGAACAAAATGTCCATGGTAAGACCCCCTTACACATATGCATCGATAGCTTAAGAGATATCTACCGAAAATCTGCTATAGTACGGGCACTGTTAGAAACAGGATCAATCGATCTTTCTATACGCAACAAGAGGGGTGAAACGGTGTTTGACCTGGAACCACCAGAAGAGATACTTTCCCTCCTATATGCAGCCAACGGACAAGGACCAGTACAGAAACGCCCGTTTCTAGAGCCGGCTCACAGGAATCTTCCGAACATGGCCAATCTACCAAATTGTCCCCATAGAATATGGTAGTCAGCACGATTCTGATATTCGGTCCTGATGTGTGTCTAGGGTATTCAATGGTATATTTCTTTGGGAATGTGGTAATGGTGGTATGGTTATAGGTTTAAACTTCAGCTACCGAATATAATCACTGCCAAAGATCCGATGCTGTTTACAGGGCACACTAGGTAATATTTTTGGTTCCCAGGGCGTCTGAGTCCATCGGGGTATTTTACTGTATCTAAGACTCTAATATAGTTATTTAAGTAGTCTGCAGCACACTTCAGGGCAGGAATTAGGCAGTAGTATAGTATGTATATTGGGGGTAAAGGCTTGTTCGCGCACCTAGGCCGGCGGCTCGGTGAGTTATTTTCGTTATTTCAACGTATCGCGAACAAGCCAATACCTGCCCAAAGTTGAAATAAAAAACACCAACTATCTAATTATCTATCTATCTATCTAGTGCAACGGAGGCGGGCGGGCAAGTTTCGAAGCGAAAAGTACGCGTTTTCTGCTTAACAAAGGTGTGATGTTGTGCGCTGGGTCCTTATAGGCCTATAAAACCACTCATATAAGGTCGCTCTTCCCGTTATCTGAACCCTACTTATAGTAGTGTCTTAGTGACCCACATACGTACATGTACTTAAGTAAGTACCTATATGTATACCTCTGATCAGGTTTAAAATAATGTCAGATTTTAAGGGTGTGATAATAGTTATAATAAAAAAGGTCTACTTATATTAAATTAATATAATATAAAGTTTTTTTTATTATATAATTTAATATAATATATAAAATATATAATTATTAAAAACTATAATTAAATTTGTTTATTTTAAATAATTAAAAGTTTTATATATAATATTTATTATTAATATAAATATTAAATTTATTATTATATTAAAAAAGCTTAAATAAATAATTAAAATTTAAAATAGTTTTATTTATAATATAAAAATATATATTAATAAAATTTAACGATTTTATTAATTAAAATAAAACGTTTAAATTAAAAGCTTATAATTTAAACTTTTAAAAATATTTTTAGCTTAATATATTTTAAAAAAAATAGCTTAAAACATTTTAAATATTAAAATATTTAAATTATTTTAAATAATTTAAAGCATTTATTATATTTATTATTTTTATTTTAAAAATAAAAAAAAGTTTTATAATAATAATAATAAAAAAAAATTTAATATTATTATTAAGTTTAATTTAAAGCTTTAAAATATTTTAAAAATATTTAAAAAAAGTAAAAAAACTTATTAATTTAATTAAAATTAATATATTATTTTAAAACATAATTATAATATTTATTAAAAATAATTAGCTAAATTATTTATTTAAATAAATAATATAATATTTTAAAATTATTAATAAATTATATTTAAATTTATTAAAATAATTAATTAATAATATAATAATT
>MU279184.1:0-14230 GCA_022385715.1 Xylaria cubensis | reverse complement strand
TTTAATACTATTTAAATATTAATAAAGTTATAATTATAACTAATAGCTTATTTTAGCTTATTAAACTAATATATTAATTTTTTAATAAAAAAAACTTAAAAAAGTTATTATTTATTTTAAACTAGTTTAGCTAAATTAAATTAAAACTACTTTAAATATTAATTATAAAAGAATTAAAGTTAAATAAACGAAACTTTTATATAAAACTAACTAGCTATATAATAAAGATTATATAAAAAAAGCTTAAAAAGCTGGCCTTTTTTATATAAATTATAATATTAAAGATAAATATATTAATAATATTTTTATTTATTATAATAAACTTAATAAACATTTTAAATAAACTTAAATAAGTTAACTTAAAAAAAGCGTATTTAAAAACTAAATAATATAAAAAAATTATTAAACTTTTAATAAACTTTAACTTAATAAAGGCGTAGTTAATTAATAATTAATAAAAAATAAAAAAATAAATATTAAAATATTATTTAATTAAAAGTATTTTTAAATATATTAAAAAAAATAAGTTATAAGCTTTTTATATTTTGCTTAATAAAATAAAAACCGTATTTAATTAAGCTTATAATAGTTATAATTATTTTATTATAAATATTATAATATATAATTTATATAATTATTTTTAATAGTTAAATTAAATATATAATATAAAAAAAAAATATTAAGTATGTTTTACTTATATTAAAATAACAAAAAAAAAGCTTTATAAATAATATTAGTGCTTATAAGTATAAATAAAAAACTAATATATATTAAAAATAAAGAACTAGCTAGAAATTTATAAAATGTATAAAATTAAATATATAAGTATATATACGTAACATAGTTATACGTATAAGTTAGCTATATAGCTATATATAACTATGCTAAGTATACCTTTTATAAGCGCATATTATATGCCGGTAACAAAAACGTCTTATTACCTTTAACAGGTTTTAAACATTAATCTATTACTAAATTAATTAAAATAATTAAAACTTCTTTCTTTTATTATTTATAAATCCTTAAGTTAATTGCTTTAGGGCTATTTTTATACTTTTCTTTTATAAAGTTAACCACGCTTACGTATTAGCTTTATAACGTTGTCTTCCTTATAAAGGCGTCCTTTACGTTATAATTCTTTAGCAGGCAATTACTTTAATTATATATTAAAGTAAAATCCATTATAATCTTAATAATTTTTAATTAAGTTATTATTATAATAAAATCATAATTCCAACTTTTATTTATTATATTTATAAATTTATCTTTTTTATTTAATTAAATAATTAAAGCTATTCCGCTTATAATTAAAACAATAATTAAAAATAATGTTTCTTTTATATAGTTTTCCTTTTTTATGAAAATTGGTTTGTTTAGTTTTAATTAATTTTAATAAACATATATAACGTTTAAATAAGTTATCCTTTTTAAGTTTAAATAAAAGTGTTTTATAAAAATTAACAAAATAAATTATTAAATTATTAAAAAAAATTAATTTATAAGTTAAATTATTAATACGGTTTGTTATAGTTTATAGCTTAAAGCATTATTATAAATATTTTTATAAATATTTTTTTAATAAATAATAACCCTTATATAGTTTTAAGTATATTTAATTTTTTAAATAAAATTATAAAAGTTAATATTTAACATTATATTATTGCTTAATTATTACGTAACTAAAATTAATTGTTAAATATATGTTTTATTTTAAACAATCATAAAAAAATCTAATATTTTTAAATTGTTTTATTTTTAAAATATTAAATATAATAAATAAATCTTTATAAAAAGTTAAATATATTATTATAAAATCTATAGTATTTAAGTTTTAATATTAAAAAAGTATAATATTTACTTAGTTCATTTTTAAATGTATAAAATTATAATATGTTATTATTATTAAAAGCTAAAAATAAAATTTTTATTATAATTAAAAATAATACTTTTTAAAATGCTTTAATTATTTAATAATAATTATTAAATAATTATTACTTTTTAATTTCTTATTATATATTTTTTTTACTTTAAAATAAAAAACGTCCGTTTATTTAAAAAGTAGAAAATTATTATTATAATATTATAAGTATTAAAATATTTTTTTTTGCTTATTTATTAAAGTATTCTTTTTGTTTTAATAAAAAAACAAAGCTAACATAAATTAATAACTATTATTTATATTAAAAAAAGCTTATTTAAGCATATAAATTAAAGGTTTTTAAAAAATACTTCTTTATTTACATTATTAAGATTATAAGCTAAATAACGCTTAATAAACATTTTAATTTATTATATTCTTTAATTTATTATATTTTGTAATAAAAACGTATAGTTTAAGCGGTTATAACATTTTTTACAGTTTTTAATAATACGGTGTAACACTTATATATGCCATAGTAGTATTAAATCCGTTTAAAGGACCCACCCATTAATATTTATATGTAATTTAGCCCATTAAATATGTAACCTTAACTTTAGCCTACATTATTAATACATAAAACCTTAATAAGATATATAATAACTACTTTATTTAATATTATTATAAAATACTTATTTTATAATATTATAATAACTTTTATTTATAATAATAATAAACAATAATTTAATATAGCTATTTTATTATAAAAAGTATGGGCTTATTAATTTAATTTATATTACTTTTTTTATAAAGATTATTATAATATTTATTTAATATGATGATTTTATTTTTATAATTAAAAAAGTATGTTTAATTGTTTACTTTAACGTTTTAATCTTATTGTTTTTTATAAACAGTACATTTATTTATTATTTAAATAAAACGTTTATTATACTTTTATTTTTTTTATATATTATATGCTTTAATAATTTTTTAGAATCTTTTAAGTAAAAATGCTTGTTTTATATATATATATATTTTATTTTAATTTTTAATTCTGAATAAATTAATAAGTTATTTAATATTTAAAGTAATATATACTTTAAAAACTTTAAACCATAAAGATTTAAATATTAAGCAAAGTTTTAAATTATTTTAGTTGATTTTATTTCCTGTATTAATGAATGTTTCAATGTTTTTAAAAAGTAATGTTTTATAGATAAATAATACTTATTATATTAAAGCAAAATTAATGGTTTTATTTAAAATTAATGTTTCTTTTTTAATAAAATATGTTTCATAATTATAGCTATAAAAAAATATTATATTAAATTAATAATTTAAAAGTAAATTTAATATTGAAATAAATATATCATTTATAATCATAAAAGTTTAATATTTAATTAAAATTGTTAGCTACGCTTTTTATTATAAGTGTTATAAAAGTAAAAGCTTATATTATATTTTTAAAGAATATAAAAAATTAGTTAATAAACTTAATTTTTTATATATTTTTTATTTTAGTTTTTTAGAAATTATTCTTCTTTATTTAAATAATTAGTTATAAATATTATTTATAACATTTTTATATTAAGCATAATATTTATAACTAAGATAAATTTTATTCTTAAAAAATAAATCTTATAATTAATTACGATATAAGCTAACTTTTTACTTTTTATAACAATTAAATTTTAAATTATTATTATTTTTATATATTTATTTATATAAAAAATAGCTTTAAAGTTTAACTAAAAAAATTTTAATGCTGAAAAGTTAATTATATTATTTTTATAACATTATTAATAAATATTAAATTTATTAAGTTTCTTTAAAAAAACGCTTTTAATACTTTTAAAAAACTTATTAATATAAAATTAATATTAAAATAAATATTTTATAATAAATAATAAAGTTTTTTATTATTAATAAACTAAAAATAATTAAAATAAAAGTATAAAATAGCTATTATTATTATTTATATTTTATTTATTATTTTATGTAAAATGTTATAACTTTTTATATAAAAATTTATTTTATTTAATAATTGCTTTTATAAAAAAATTTTTTTGTTTTTAATAAATAAATAAATAAATTAATTAATTTTAAAATCTTTAAGCTTATTTTTAATTATAAGATAATTTTATATTTAACGCTTATTTAATAAACCTAAAATTTTAATTAATATATAATTTAATTAAAAACTTTTTCATAATAAAGCTAAAAGCTATATTTATTATTAAAACTATAATATTAAGTTTTTTAATAAAACTTAATTATTGATTATTTTATTTTAAAAAAATATTAATAAAAAGTTTTTAAAAAATATCTTATTTAAAAAAAAACTTTTTATGATAAATTATTGTTTATTTAATTATTGTTTATTTAATTATTATTATGCTTAATTAATAAGTATTAAGAATTTAGTTATACTTATTTATTAAATTTCTTTTAAAACTAATTATTAAGCATTATAAAAACATATATTTTATAAATAATATAATAATAATTAAACGTTTTTAAAACAAAAACTGAAACATTTTAAATTTTTAATAATATTAATTATAAATTTAATATATTATTAAATATTTATTAATTTATGTTAGGTTTATTTTTTTTAGCTTTATTAAATAATGTTATTAAAATATTTAAGTTTTAAATCTTATATTATTAAAAATATATAATAATATTAATTAAACTAAACATTATTAAACTTAAAAGCAAAAGTAATTAAAATAATAATAACTTTTTTAAAAACAAGTTTTTATTATAATATATTATAAATAAATAAAAAACGTATTAAATTATAATAGCTTTTATATAATATTATTAATCATTTTTAAAACGTATAATAAATATTAATAATTAAAGATATAACAATATTTTTTATTAAACTTTAAATAATATAATTATATAATATATGACGTATTTTGAAAATTTTATTAATAATTTTAATAAAAAAAATTTTATAATTTTTTAAAACATATATTATTATTTAAAACGAAACTTTAATAAACAAATTAAAATAATTAATTTTAGCTTTTAAATATTAAACGTATTAATATTTAAAGTTTATAATATAACTTAAATTAATATTATTTTATATATAATATAATAAACTTTATAAAAAAATATTAATTAAAAGGTATTAAATATTTTAAAAGTTATTTTTAATATACTTATTAATAAAGTTAAAAAATATTATTAGTTTAGTTTAAATTAAATTAATTAATTATAATAATAGCTTTTTGTTTTTTTTAATTATATTAATAAGTTTAATTAATATATAAAACAATATATAAGTAAAAATATTAATAAATGCTTTTTAAATATTAATAAAAATTTTATTAAAAATATTATAAATAAAGTATAAATAATGATTATTAATATTATAATATAAAGATTATGGTTTAAAATTTTTAATTAAAAAGTTTTTAAAACTATATAAATAATATAACACAGTTTTTTAATATTAAAAGCATTTTAAAGATTAATTATATAATTTATTTTAAAAATAACACGTTTTAAATCTTTATTAATATAAATAAATCTTTATTATAAGAATAATAAGTTTTTTATTTATTTAATAACGTTAAAAATTTATTTAATAAGAAAGCTATATAAAGAAGACTTTATTTATAACTTATATATAAATATAAAATAAAGCTTTAAAATAATAAGCAAGGTTTTTTTGATAATTTTAATAATAATAATTAAAATAACATTTTATTAATGTTTTTTATATATATTTTTAATAAATTTAACTAATAATTTTAAACTTTTAAAAAATATTAAAAAAAAGATTATTTATAAAGATTTAAACATTATATAAAATATTATTAAACCTTATTTATTATAATAAACTTTAATATAAAAGTTTATTAAAAACTTAGCTCTTAAACTATTAATTATTTTTTATAATATTTACCTGTTTTAAAAGCTTAATGGAATATATTAATATTAACTATTTTTATTGTTATTTTTAATTAATACTAAATAAATCATAAATAGTTATATTTAATAGAAATTATGTTTATTTATAATAAAAACGTTATAATTTTTTTAAAAGCAATAAATATAAAACAAACAAAAAAAGTATAAAATATGCTATAAAAATTTTGTTTCATAAAAACTTCGTCCTTAAACAATGTTATCTTTTAAATAACTTTTAAAATAGCAAAATAATAATAATATCAATTTTTTCTTGCACTTTATGTTTTAATACTTTTTCATTTTCATTTTTATTTATTTATAATATTATATGAAACTGAAAGAAATTTATATTTAAATAGCTTTATATTAATTTTAAAAAGGTTTTTTAAATTATAAAATTCATATTAATTAAATAAATTAAATTATAATAAAAATTTAACTACTAATTATTAAATTAATTATACTAAAATATTTAATTAAAATGTTTAATTAAAATGTTTAATTAAAATATTTTATTAATACTATTTTTTAATAAATTTTATTTTATAATAAACTAAATTTATATATAATAATATTAGTTTATTTAAACTTATTAAAAACTTAAAACTTTATTATTTTATTTTTAAAGTTTTTATTATATTTAATTATTTTTTTTTACTTATAATATATTATTAAACGTTTTTTACTATTTTTATTTTTAATCATTAAAATAATATTAATAGTTTTTTATAAAATTATATGTTATTATAATTTATACATAAATACTTTCTTTATTAATTATTAAATTCTTTTTAAATTTTTTATATGTTTTAAATTTTTTATCTATTTAAAGTTTAATAATTTAATTTTATTATAAAAACCTATATTACTACTTTTTTTTTAAACTTATTATTATCAATATTATAATAAATATAAACATAACATTTTATGTTTAAATATTAAATTTATATATAAAAAGAAACTCATTTAAATTATATATTACTTTATAAATACATATTTTAAAAAGATTAATTATAAATATAATACTTAATTAAATTAATAATTTAAAAATATCTTTAATTATTGCTTTTTTTTAATAATATTTCATAGCTTATAATAATAATTATTAGTTTTAAAAATTATTAGCTTTTTTTAATAAGTAATTTTTTTATTAACTTTTACTGTTTTAATTTAAAAAATTAAAGAATATTCTTTTATTAATTTTAATAAAATTAACAAATATTATAGATAATTAAATATTAAACTATAATTAATTATTTTTTTACTTTTAAAAATTAAAGCTTATTTATATTATAAATATTATTACTTTATATTTATTGTTTTTAACTTATTTAATATTATTTTTAAATATTATTTATATTAATATTAAGTTTTATAATATTATATAAAATCTTTAATTTCTTTAATATTTATATTATAAAAAAAAAAATTATTTTTTTATTATTTTTAATAGCTTTTTATTAAATGAATTATATCACAATTAACTTTTAATTTTAAATAATTATTATAATTTATTGTTTTTTAATTAACTTAATTTTATAATATATTAAATTTATAAAGAATTAATAGTTTATTTAAGTTTATTAAAACTTAAAAGTTTAATAATTTTAAGTTTATAAAGGTCCGGGCTAAAATTAATCGGTATCCTTAGCAATAGATTTACAGTATTAATAGCCGCTTTTATATACGGTATATAATAGCTATTAAGTTTTTTACTTAATATGTTTAAAAACTATAATAATTATAATTTTTTTATTTTAATTAATAATTTAACAATAGAAAAATTACTTAAATAATCAAAAACATATTATAAACTTTTGTTTTTATTTATTTATTTGTTTTATTAAAAAGAAGAAGCTTAAGGTGTGTTTAGCAGTTCAACTGGTGGTAAGCAGTAATCCGGGCCGCTAGCAGCTAAGAAGAAATGAGAACGGGCCGCATGCTGTTTAACAAGATATCTGCCGCTTTAAGTGATCTGTAAGGTCGTACTATGAACCTATTGTTAAAGATTCCGATTAATTTTGGCCCGGACCTTCGTATATTTTAAAACTTTTATTATATTTGCTTATTTTTCTTTTTAAATATTAATATAATATAAAACGGTTTTTATAAAATATTTAAAACTATTTTATATTTATATTATTAATTAATATTTTTATAAATATTTTATTATTATTTATATTTTTATTTTATAAAATCTTTAAATAATATTTTATTATAAAGTTTATAAAAGAAAAATAATGTTAATTTATATTATATTATTAGTATAATATTAATTATTATTATTAAATAATAAATAAAGTTATTTTTAATATATTTGTTTTAATGTATTAATATAATTTTTAATTAAATAATAAAATAATAAATATAAACTTAAAAAAAAAGTTTTAATAATAATATAAAATAATAAATTATAAAAATTATTATTAAAGAAAATAATCTTAAAATCTTTATAATTAATATATTTAATATAATTGAATTTTATATTTAAGGAATAGTTTATAATTAAAAAGATTTTTAATTTAAAATATTCACATTATAAATTAATTTAATTTAATCGTATTATTTTTAAATAATATTATTATATATTTTAAATGATATAATTAAAACTTTTATAAATATTAGTTTTAATTTAATATTATATTAAATTAAAATAAAATATCAATATAATTTAATAAATATATAAAAAAATATGTTAATAAATATATTAATATAAATATAAATAATAAAATATTTATTATAATATAATATAAATATTTAAATTATTTAAACAACATTTTATATAAATAAGTAAATGTTATATAATTATAAAATATATAATTAATTTAAATTAATTAAAATTAAAGTTATTTAACGTTTTTATATTATTTTTATATAAATAAGTATTATATTTAAGCTTATTATAAGTTTTATAATATTAAACGTATATTCTTTACTTTTTTATATAACGAATATTTTAATAGTTTTTTGCTTTTTTTTATTTAGTAACATTTTTTTTAACTAATATTTGCTTTATTTTTTTAATATTAAATAATAAATAATAATATTAAATAAACTTATTATTTATTTTTTAAAATATAATAACTTTTTTTTTTTAATAATATAAAATAGTAAAAAATAATAATTATATTATGTAATAATTAATTAATACTTTAATTAAATATTATTAAAAAACTATTTTAATATTATATAACTTTTTTTTAAATATATTAAATTTAAAATTAAGGTTTAATTAAGTTTTTAAAATAATTCGCTATTATTAAAAAAAAAAGTTTAAACTTTTAATTATAAAAGTTTTTAAATAATAATTTAATTATATAATAGAATGTTTTAAAGTATATAAAACTAGTTTAATTTTTTAAAAATTATTATATATATTTTATTTAATTATTAATATATTAAATCTATAATAAAATTTATATAAAAATTTTTTTTTAAATTAAATTTTTAAATTAAATATTATGTAAATATTTTAATAAGTTTAAATAATTAATATTAAATAATTAAAACTTATAAAATATATAAAAAAATATATAAAGTATAATAACTTTATATATTTTTATATTTATTTTAAAATTATAAAAATAAAAGCTTTTAAAACTATTAAAAATAAATAAATAATATATATTAATTATATAATTTTTTATATACTTTTTAAAATATTTAATTCAATTCTTGTTATATTTATTTATTATTTAATTATTTTTTATAATTTTAATTTTTTATTTATTTTATAAGTTAAAAGTTTTTTTATATTAAAATAATAAATAGTTTTATTTTATATAAATAATATATAATAAAATAGCTTAAATAATTATAATTTTTTTATACTTGTTTAATTGTATAAATTTTAGTTTTTTAAATTTATTAAATATAATTATAAAAAAAATAAACGTAATTTTATTTATTATAAATTTAGTTTTATTAAAATTATAAATAATTTTTTTTTATATTTTATATATTTATTATTTATTATATAAAAAAAAACTTAAAGTTAATGTTTAAAAAAAACTTTGTTTAAAATATATTATTAATTAATTTAATAATTAAAATATATTATAAAGTTTAAAATTTAGTTCTTTTTAATTAGTTGTTTATTTTATAGTTTAAAAAATCGATTAATTATATTTTTAAAATTATTATCTTATAATAAAAATAATTGATTAATTAAGTTAATTATATATTATACGATCGATTACTTGTTAATTTAAATAAAATTTCGGTATTTTATAAATATAAAACTTTTTAAATAAAAAATTTATAATTAATAAAACAAAGTTATATAAAAAACGTTATAAGTCTTATAAATATATTTTTAAAATAATTAAAAGTCGTTTTTAATACTTTATATAGCTAGCTTTAAGTTTGCCTTATTATATTAAATTAGTATAATTTTATAATTAAAAGATTTAAGTTTAAACATAAGTTATATAAAAAGTTATTTAAATAATCTAAATGCTTAAATAGTCCGCTTATTTATAAAATGCATTAAATAATTAATATATTAATAATAACTTTTTATAAAGGGTTATAATTAAGCAGTAATTAAGGTTATAACTTGCTATATATTAAAATATGTACGGAGCAGAAAGGCAAATGTAAGGGAGCGGCGACCCTACGGATATATATACACTAGATCTAGTCCGTGCGGATTTAATCCGTACGTATAACCCTTAGCTTAAGTCCATACCACCTCGCCTATAATATATTAATAATATTTTTTTATAAAATCTGTATATTATTATAATTAATTATATTAAAGTTATAAATGTTTTAAACGTTTGTTATAGTTTTATATAATAATTAAAAATAATGTTAATTTTGTTTATTTTTTAATTCTGTTTATTTAAATAATAAAAAATATTAATTATTAATGTATTTAAAAATATATTTATTTTTAATAACTTTAAATTATTTTATAAAGCTTATATTATAATATTGTTTTTGTTTTAAAAATTATTATTATTTTTAATTTAATTATATTTAAAAATACTACGTTAAACTTAATTATAAATAATATTAATTAATATAGCTTTATTATTTTAAAAATTTAACCCGTTTAATAAAATAACTTATAATATTAAATTAATATAAAATTTTAAATAAATTATTTAATATTAAAAATTTTATATAACATTATTAATTAAAACAAAACAAATATGTTTTATTTAACTTAAAAGATTTTTTTTATAATATATTAAAATATATTATAAATAAAACATAGTTTATTTTTTTATAATAAATAATAATTATTTTAAACTAATTTTTTATTATAATATAAAATAATTATTTAAATAATTATTAATTAAATATATAATTATTTTAATAATAATATTATTATTTTAAATAAAATAATACTTAAATATAACTTTATAATAAACTTTTAAATTAATAAATATTTTAATAATATTTTTATTATTTAAAATTATAATTTAATTATATTTATAAATATAACTTTTTTGTTTTAAAGAAAAACATTTATAATTTATATTATTTTATATTATTAATATTGTTTTAATAATAATATTTTTAATTTAATTTTATATTTTTATTATAAATAAATAATACTATTTAAAAATTAGTTTTACAATTAAAAGTTAATTTTAAAACTTTTTTTTAATAAATTTATATATTTAATTATTATTAAAATAAATATTTATTTTTTATGTTTCATTTCTATTATATTGTATTATATTATAAATATAATTTATTTATAAATGTCATATTTAAAAATAAAAAATAAAAAACTTTATTAAAAAGTAATAAAATATTAAAACATAAATTAAAAAGATAAACTTATATAAAACAAAATAATTATAAATTTTAAATTGTTTTATTATAATATTTAAATTTATTTAGTTTAGTTTATATTATTTAATAAATAATAATTTTAATAATATTTTTATAATAATAATAATATTAATTATTTTTTAGTTTTAATTAATTTAAATTATTTATAAAAAGTTTTTAATTTTATTTAATATTAATAATTATTTTAATTTTAAGTTTATTTAAAACTATAAAATGTTTTTTATTATATTTTTACATTAAATTTATTATATTTTTTTATAAATAATATGTATAAGAATTATTTATTATAATTCTTTTTTATTTACTTAATAATAAACTTTAATGTTAAAAAAGAATTTATATAAACGATTTATTTTTTAAAAAATAGCTTTAATTTTATATAAAATTTAAATATTATTATTATTTTTAATAATAATTAATATTAATAATAACTAACGTTTTTTAAATAAGTTATTTCTTATAATATAAAAAATAAATATATTATTAATATTATTTTATATATTTTTTAATTTTAATAAAAAGTTTTATAATAAAAATTTAAAAACTATTTTATTTAAAAAACGTTTTAATGCTATAAATTTATGAATTTTCAAATTAAATTAAAAAATTAATATAATATTTAATTAAAAAAATTTAATTTATATATTAAATAATATTATATAATAATTTTTATATTTTATTTTTTTTTTTTTTAAATTATTAATTTATATATAATAGTTTATAAATATAATCAATTTTATGTTTTTTTTTTATAATATTTATTAAAATTTTAACATATATTTTAAGTTTTTATTAAAAATAATTTTAAATAATATATTTTAATTAAATAAAAATGTTAATTTTATTAAAGCTATAATTTAATATATTATATTATTAAATATAATTTTAAATATAAATAAACATTTTTTATTAAACTTATAAATTATTGTTATTATTATTATATTAAATATATTAAAATTATTTATATATTAAAAGCTATTTTTTAATAATATTTTTAATAAATAAATAATAAAGTTTATTATAATAATATAATATAAATTTAATGACTTTTATATTTTTTAAATATTAAAAATAATATAAATTATATACTTTTATAAAACATAAAATTTATATTTTAAAATGAAATAATATTTTTTATTTTAAATTATATTTAATATTTTATTTTTATATGTTTTTAAAATATAACATTATTATATTTTATTAATATATATTAAATATAAAAAGCTATTAATAATTCTTTAAAAAAATAAAGAAAAAGACTTTTTATATAAATTATTATATATATATATATATTTTCTTTATATTATATATTATTATTATATAATTTTATTAATAGTTTTAATAAATTTATAATTTATTTAATATTTATTTTTTAATTTTTATTATAATGTTTTTATTTATTAAAACTTTTATTTTTATTAAATAATTAATATTATTATTAATATTAACGCATAATACAAGCATCCGGACCACTTAAGTATCCGGACCACTTAAGTATCCGGACCACCCCTTTGTTAGGTACCGCCTTAACTAAATTTTACATTAGAAATATATCGCTAATAAATTTGTAACTTTATAACCAAAGGTCGTATGGACTTAAGAAGTATACCATTGCGTACGTAACCTAATAAAAAATCCAAAAATAATTTTTGCCGATTTTCAAAATTTTTTTTGAAAGCGTGCACCGCAGGAAAGGCTATTTTAAATGCTTAAAAGGCCTACTTTTTAATATTTCCGCAAATAAATCTTTTAAAAAGCGGCCAAAATTATTTTTAGATTTCTTTTTAAATTATAAATCTAATAATATATTTTATTAGTTTACATAACCTTTAGTTGCTAAATTATCTGCTGTTATATTATATATATTTTAACTGTAAATTTTGCTACGGGGGGTACGTTAAGGCTAAGTAATCCGGATGCTTAAGTGGTCCGGTTGCTTATAAAATGCGTAATTTAATATAATAAACTTTTTATTATAAAACTAGTTTTATTATATTTATTTAATATATTTAAAAGCTATAAATAACGTTTAAAATAAAATTAATATATTTTAAAATATATTAAATATTTAATTAAAATTATAATAAATATATTAATATTATAATAAGTTTTATATTTAATTTAATAATATTAATAAATTATAAATTAAACTATTAAATAATATTATTAATAATTTTATAAATAATAAATATAATAATTAATATAATATATAATTAAACTTAAAATTTAAAATTATAATATATTTTAATAAATTTAGCTATTTTTAATTTTATTATAAAATATTATTTTTTTAATTTTATTAATATTTTATTTAAAAATATAATTAAATAAATAAAATTTATAACTAAATATTAATTATTTTATTTATTATTTATATAAAATATTATAATATTATAACTTTTTTTATATAAAGCGTTAAATTTTATAAATATAATATATAATAAATTAAAATACATAAAATAATTTGTTTTAATTAGTTATTATTATAAAGTTTAAAAAGCTTGTTTTTTTAAACCTATAAAATTAAAATATTATTATTTAATTATTTTATATTTATAATATAATAAATTATAAATAATAATTAAAAAATTATGAATTTATAAGTGATATATAAAATTGTTATTTTAA
>MU279183.1:0-14587 GCA_022385715.1 Xylaria cubensis | reverse complement strand
TGTTTTATTATAAATTTTTATAAATAATAATATAGTTTTATATATTTTTAAAATAATAAATAAATAAATGCTTTATATAAATTTTTAACTTATATGTAATTTTTATATTTTAATATTTTTTAAACATAAATAAGCTTAATTTTATACTAAAAAAGTTTTAAACCATATTATTATATATTTTATAAATTAAATACGAGTTAATATAAAAATATAATTAAGCAGGTTATATATAAATATAATTTGCTTAATTATATTTAGCTTATAATTAAAAATAAAAAAAGAACCCTGCTAAAATTTAATCTTGCTTTATAATTTAGCATTAAAGAATTAGAACTAATAATTATTTATGTTTTAAATCGAATAATAACTAAAAGTATGTAAAAAGTAGTACATATAAATATATATGCATTTTTTTAATCTTAGCAGCAAGAAAATGTTGCTTAAAGTAATTAATAAATTGTTTTAGCTCGCTTTAAAAAAAAAAGTATAAAAACAGACTTAAACGCTTACTAATAACAATTCCTTAGAAGCAGAATTAAACCCGGAGTTGTTAAAAAGACTTATTACTATTTATATTATTAGAATTAATAAATCAAACAGTAACGAATTAACCGATAATAGCACTGAGTTTATATTTGCTAAAAAGTTTAGAAAGTTCTTTTTAAGCATTGTTTCATAAGCTAAAAAACACGCTTTAATAACTATATATAGCGTGCAGTAATATAAAGCACTTCTTAGATTTAGTATAAGTATCCTACTAGTATAAATATTATTATAAATATTTAAATAACCTTTTTTAAGCTGTTATATTAAATAAAAATCTGTTCTTACTACGCTGCTGCCGTTAAATAATTCTTATAAATTCGAATTGCTTGTTTTTATATAGCAACATTATTTAATAGTTCGAAAACAAGTCCATTAAGTTTTCTACCGCAAATAAAATTTACTATTACTAGCCAACTTATTTATTATTTATCCTGCTATTTATAATTAAAGATAAAATTGCTTAGTGCTTTAAATGCATACTTTAAACTTGTATTACTTATAAAAAAAAAACGCATAAAAGTAACTGCCTGGTTAATAAAACATTCCTATTTTGCTTTAGCAACTGCATTAAAAAATATTATGTTATACTAAGCTTTTAAACTTTAATAATTAAAAACTATTTAATATTATTGGTTGCTTTTGCTTTTTATTGCTTTTTTACTTTTAATTACTTATTTAAACTGCTTAATTATTTATTAAATTTTTCTTTTAGTATATTATTTAACTTTTTTATAATAATAAGCAGGTTTATAATAGTATGTTCTATTTAATATAAATAACTTAAAATATTTTTTCTTAAATTTATTAATAAAATTATAACTTAGAAAACTTAAGTTATTTTTTATAGGTATTTTTTAATAAAAACAACGCGGTTAAAAAAAACTTTTATTTAGTTTAATGTTTTAAAAAAGGCGCTTTAAATATTTGCTATAGCATTTATTTTTATAAAATGCTTATGCTAAATTTAAAAAGTGCTTTATATTAGCATAAGCTATATATGTTTGCTAAAATGCTTTTTATAGTTTATAAAATGCTATTAAGAACAAGCATTTTGTTTATTTATTAATATAAAAAGCAGTAATATAATATTATTATAAAATAATTCTTAGTTGTTTTTTATTTTAATAAGATTTTTAACTTTAGTAATATAAGTTTTTTTAAGTTTATTTAAAAGATTTAGTTTAGTTTTTAATAAATTAATATTAAAAAGCATCCGAAGCTTTATTAGTAACGTTCCTACGGTGTAAGCTATAATTAACTATTGGTTGTTTTAAGCCTTACTTTTTTTTTATTTGCTTGCAAAAATTATATATATATTTGTTTATACCGCTTTTTATATATTATTGCTTATTTTTTTATTAAAAATAAACGTGTTTATTACGTTTAAATTTTTATTATAAATTTTTAAAGCGAGCTTAGTTTTTAAAAAAGTACTGCGCGCTTGCTTCCTTTTTAAGGTTGCTTTAGCTTTAAGCATATTTTTTTATAAAAAAAAAAACGCGAAGCTTAAGCTTTTATAGCTATATTAAGCTTTGTTTTTATTAGCGTAAAAGGCGTTTTTAAGGCTAACATTTTAATAGTAGCAAAAATTATAAATTAATATATTTTTTAGCCGCGAACTATTTGTTTTATTTAAAAGCTATTTAAGTATAATATTATAGTAAATAACCTCCTTTTTTTTTATTATTATGCTTTATAAAATTTAAAATGTATAAGACCTTATTAGCTTTAAAATAAAAGCTGCTTAGCTTTAGCTTAATTTAAAAAAGATTATTGAAAGGGGAATATAGGCTATGCTGTGCAACCTTTTTTAACCTAGTATTTTAACCTGCTTCGAATAAAAAGTGCAGCTGACGAAATTAATAGCTATAAGGCTTAAATCTTAAAAAAAATAAATAAACTAAAGCAAAAAAAAGTTATAAATATTATATAAAAAAAAGGAATTAAGCAAAAAATATAAGGCCTAATAATATATTAAACCTATAAGTTACTATGCTTTTTTTGCTTTTTTTAGTTAAAAGGCTTTTATTAACAATTAAGCTATATATTAAAAGCAATTTAAATTATATTATTAATTCCATTTTTAAAAATATTTTAGTACTTATAAGTAATAATTAGTATTTGATCTTATTACTGCTAACTAACGAAAACCTTGCTTAAGTTTTAAATTTAGTTATCTTAATATTATTATTATAATTATAGGCTTAATAAAGGACTATAGTAATTTTAAAAATAAAGACTTGTTTATTATATTAGCGCATTTTATAAGATTAAACCAAGCAAGCAATAAATATAATATTTAAATAAATAATAGCCCTTATATATTAGTAGCTATTTATTAACTAGAAAGGATTTATTTAAAAAACCGTCCTTAGTATGTTAATAATATAGTTACGTATTTTAAATATAAAAAAAGTATTATAGGTTACTTTTTTGGGCATGTTATATTTTTATAAGAGGTAACGGACATTTAACCTTTGGCGACGGGGACATAATGCGTATTATTTGCTAACTTGCTTTGCTGGCTAGGCCCAGGTTACCGTACGAACCTCCTAATATTATTTAGGCAGCGTTAAGATCACGCTTTTATATTATATATATAATCCTTTAAATAGCAATTTATAGGACTTTTTTAATATTTAGCTATTTTTGTATACATATATAACATATAAATATATATGCTTAATTAAATAAAATAAGTAAATATAAATATAATAAAAGTTATATAACTAATTTTAATACTAATTAATTAATATTATATTTATTTATATAAAGCAAAAAAATAGCAAATATTAAAATTTTCCTGCTTACTTTTTTTTTTACTTATATAATACTTTTTTTGCTTTTATAGCTAGCCGAGCAAGGTATAATAAAGTCCTTAGCCCTTTTATCTTTTTGCTGTTATAATATATGTTTTTATATTTGGGCGCTAAAAAGAACGTTAAAGGTTGGTTACTTTTTAAAGCAGTTTAGTGCTTAGCGCTAATACTACTACTAATATTATGCTTTTTTTTTTATAAAAAAGAACTTAGCAGAACTAGCTATTATTACAAAAAGCTAAAAAAATAAGCAGGAAAGATTTTTTACTAAAATAAAAAACGCTTTTTAGCTATATATTTTAAGGTTTTATATTTTTTTATTAATATAGTTTTAAACAAAGTTATACTTACTTTTTAAGCATTAATATTTTATATTAATCTTATTTAGTTAATTTATAAAATAGTATAAAATATGTATGCTAACTTTATTAAAACAGCATTATATAGATCAAAAAAACAAGCTGCTGTTTTATAAAATCGAAGTTAAAAAAAGCATAACTTAAAATATATTATTTTTAGCTTTAAAGCTGCCCCTATATAAAAATAAGTTAATAAAACGCCCTAAACTTTGTAGAATTTAGCTTTTGCTTATTTAATTTTTACTATGCTACAATTATTGGACTCTTTATATGCTAGCTATAACATATTAGCCCGCTAAATAATAAAACATTAAATAATATAATAAAGACAAGGACTATTTTAGTTTTATATTGAAAGCTATTTTTTATAAGCAGAATAGTTATATATATAAGCATAATTAACTAGGACAAATTTTACTTTATTAAGTCTTTGCCGGGCTAACGTAAACAAATTCTATAGCTAAAGTTAGTAATATATAAAAAAGCAGCACTTGTAGTAAAATTAAAAAAGTATAAGTTTATAAAAATACTAAACATTAACTTTAGCAAAATATAAAAAAAAAGTCTTTAAATATTTAAATATAAAGTATAAATTAATAAATGCTTTTAATAGTAATATTTTACAAAAAAATGCTTTATAAATTGCTAGGGCCTTATTATCTCGTAAGGTTCGATTCGGAAAAGCATAGGGATAAAGCATCTTTAAAACTACAACGTAATATTTAATAGTTAATATAACACGCTATATAAATATGCAAAAAGAAGTAAGCTACACTAAGCTTTATCCCGCATAATATTACTATTTAAACTTACTTTTATTTACGGATTTTATAACTTAATAATAAATAAAAAAGCATAATAACATGCTGCTTATAACAAAGTGTCCGGGGTAAATTAAGACAAAAAGCTACAGGTATTTATTTAAGTATTCTTATTTATTTTTATTAGCAAAAGTTTTAAGTTTCTTGCCAGTTATATATATGTTTTAGTCTTGCGTTTTTTTTATTGCTCCCTTTATGCTTAATATATTGCTTTAAACATAGCTATAGCTTAAATATCTAGCAGCCCTATAAATAGCACTCCGTTAATAGGTATAGTACTTTAAATAGCTATTTTAACCTTATAATTAAATATATTAGTTGTGCTTTTCTTTATATAAGTCAGCCTTACTATTAAGCTTTCGAGCTTTGCTTTATTAAATATAAAAAGCGCAACAGCTAATTATAATGTTATTAATTAAAAGACTATTTTATAATCGAAGTCTTAATACTATTTTTAATAAAAGTTTAGTAAATAGTAATTATATAAGCAAACATAAAGCTTTAGTAACATATGTTATTTTGCTAAAAAAAATCTAAAGCAAAGAAATATAAAAAAAACAAAAAAAATCTTATAGAAATATTAACTATAATATATAAATATATATATAAGTATAAGATTAAAAATATAAAGTAATATTTATAGCTAATAATTTAATAATTAATATTATTAAAGAATTATTTTTTATATTTAAATATTTATATTATTAAGCCGCGTGTATAAATAAATATTTTTTTATGTTAAATAATTTTAGTACATAAATTTAAATTAATATTTTTAAAAGCAAGCATTATTATATAAACGAATAAACATTTCCTGCTTTTTATTAATAATGTGTTAAAGCAGTATAAGTTGCTTATGTTTATTATATAAAATATTTACTATGGGTCAGATTTTATGTATAAGGTTAATAAATACTGGAGTTTTTGTAATTATATTTTTTAGACTTTACTACTTAGTTTTTTAATTAAAATTATTACATTATTAATTTCTTTTTAGAATATTTAATTACTTATTTACTTATTTACCTTTTTATACGATTATTTAAGTCCTTATACTAGTTTAGAATACATAATTCTTAGATTTTATTTTTAGCTAAGGTTTATAATATTTATAGTTATTTGTAGCTGTTTTAATATATAATATTATATTATTATTACTTATTAAAGGATAGTACTATAATATAAATATGTTAAAAACATCTGCTTTATGTTTTAGTTTTAAATATAAGGTTGTTTATAATATAACTTAAATAGTTTATATAATTGTTTTTGCTTGGCTTAATATTATAAAACAAATAACTATATAGTAAACAGTTTTAAAAAAAGTCTGCTTTAAGTATTAATATTTATTTTATTGTCTGCTAATTTATTAGTTTTTAATTAGAAATATTTAGGATAAAGGTGTTTTTTTATAGGCTATAATAGTTATAATTGCTTTTTTAAACCTGGCAACTGTGCTGCTCTTTCTGTTTTTTTTACGCAGATTTAGCATTGCTAGGTTATGTTTTTTTAGCTTGTTTATAAACTTTTTTATTTTTATTTAAATAAGTATTTATATTAGTGTACTTTTTTTTTTAAGCAACTATTTTATTTATTATACCGTAATCTTTTTTATTTTTTACTTGTTTTTAAAACTTGCGCATTTTTCTAGCTTATTTTGCGCTTGTTCTTACATTTAAGGCTACGATATAAGTTGGTTAAGAATTTCTTTTTAGCAGAATTATATCTTATTGTTATTTTTTGATCTAAAAACTGTTCCTAGCTTACTTTTTAGCAGGACGTAGCTAATTAAACTAATAACCTATAATTATGTTACTTGCATACAAACATAACGCTTTAATTACTTTTTATTTTCTATCCTGATCTTAACTACTTTATACTTTATAATATAAATAACCTATACAATTAAAATATAAACAAGCTAATTAAAAAAGTACGTAGCTAGTTACGCCTTAATAATTTAAACGAAAATATTGCCTAGTACAAAAAATTCGTAAGAATTTTCCGCAAATATAATATTAATAGCTAAACGTTTATTAAGCCCGAAATACTTATTATCCAGGTTTATAGCTTACTTAAATATATTATAATAAAATAAATAAATAATTATAGCTATATATATAAAGCATTTTGTAAGCGTAGTTTTTAGCAGCAGCTAGCTTTAACGAGCTTGTTAATATTATTACGTATAGCAGATTAGTATACGCTTATTACTAACCCATTTATATATAGCTTAGTAAAAAATAGCGGGTATGTTTTTAAAACTATTTTATAGCTTTATATATAACGCTAATAAGCTTAAATAAAAAATTCGCTATAAATATAAAAACGGAAGCAAAAGCTGCGTAGCTATTAATCCTTAGCAGAAAAAAAGCTTAAAGCGCGATTCTTTTAGCTAATAGCGCATTTGCCCGAAGCAGGAACTGGCGAAAGCAAAGCTTACTAAACAACAAAAACAGGGGCAATAGCCTTTTTAATCTGCTATAGATTAATAATAAAAACAATACTCTAAACTTAATAAAACGTGTATAGCGCAACATAATTAGCTTAAAGCTTATTTACTTTTTTCTTTTTAATAACAATACTTCTGTTATAACGTTGGAATAGCTTCTTAAAAATAACCGGGTTTTAACTATTAAATATATTAATAACGGAGTACTTAATAATTTAAATTTTAAAACAAAAGCTAGTTTTTATACCGCTAATAAAAGCAACTTTAATAATTAGTTTATTAATTATAATATTTATAATATTAATAAAGACGGCGGCGTAACTAAGTTATTTAATTTATTTAAGTTTAATAATAATTTTAACTCGGTTTTTAATTATTAAAGCTAATATATAAACTGCAATATTTGTTTTAAGTTTTAAAAAGTTATATACGTTATGCTAAAGTGTTTAAAGTTTAATACTTTTATAAAGCCTTAAGGATTCGCTAAACCTTTTTTTAACTATTAGGCCTATAACGCATAATAAATAATTATTCATATAGTTATATAAAAAGTTTGGGCTAGTACATTAAACAATGTAATAAGACTTAGTAAAACTACTAAAGTTATAGCTACGTTTATTTTGTTTGCTATAATTAAAATTAATTATTTTAAAATATAAACGTTTTAAAAAAATAAAATTATAACAAATAGACGTTAGCATTTTCCAAAGGATGCAAGCCTTAACGCTACTTATTTAAGCTAGCTAAAATTACCGTATTTTATTTAATACATATGTGTTCAGTTTAAAAAGCTATATTTTATTATAACGTATAAACTAACGTTGCTAATAGTTTATATAATGCTAGTATATTTTTTTAGAACTTAAGTCTGCAAATTTAAATCTATTATTAATTAAAACCATCTTATCGCAAAACGTTTTAAAGTTATTGTTTTTTATATTTCATTTTTATTTAAAAACAATAAGTATTATTATATTAATTTATAATAAGATAGGACTACTGCTATAGCTTAAATATATTAAGTCTTAGGCCTAAATAACGAAGATATAAAAAAAGTATAGCTAATAAGTTTTTGCTGTAAATTAAGTGACTATTTTATTTTTGTTACCTTATTTCGTGTAGAAAATCTGCATAAAGCTTACTATTTTAAACTTTATAAAAAAAATATGTTTAACGTAATGTTTATATTTTTTAATAAGTTTTATTGTTATTATAGTTTATTAATAAGTACTATATTTTTTTATATTTTTAAAAAGCTTTAAGCAAATAGTAATAGTAGCTATATGCTGTTGGTTTTTATGTTATTAAGCTTTTTTTTACAAACTAGCCCGGTTTTATTAAATAATACGGTTTAATATTATTTTAACTGTATAAAACGTTATAGCTAAGGTTTTAAATTTAATAAGGGTTATAATAGCTTAAACGATTTAAACGTTTATAATTTAGCTTATAACTATTTTATTAAACATAATAAGACTAGAAACTAATTTAAAAAAAGAAAAAAAGCTATCGAACTTTTGATTAAAATAAAAAAAGAGCTAGTCCTTTATATTATTATAGCTTATTAAAAAAACAATATGTTTTAAAGATATTTAGTTTGCTAAAGTAATTAGGGTGTTAGTATTAAAACAGTTAATTGTTTGATATTATTAAGCGCTAGTTAAGATGCGTTAAAGGCCCTGGCTTTGACTGTACGTAATAGCGTTCGTATTTTATATAAGGAAAGGCTTTAAAAGTAGAAAAGCGCTAGTTATAAAAGGCTTAAGCCAATTTTTAAGTCTGTTAAAGCTAACATTTTCGGTTGTAATAGTTTTAGAATTGTTTTTAGACTAAAAGGCATATTGGAGGCGCAGAATTCCTAGAGATTTTTAAAGCGAAGTTTATTATATTTATTTCTTTTACATTTTTTAATTAAAAACATAATTTAAAAAAAGACTTTAGAATATGATAAAGTTAATCTGGTTAGATTTAAAGCGTGCAAGGCATTTTTTACTTATAATAAGAATTATGATTCCTGCAGCAAGATAATTAAGGCTTT
This sequence comes from Xylaria cubensis, assembly GCA_022385715.1. NCBI lineage: Eukaryota > Fungi > Ascomycota > Sordariomycetes > Xylariales > Xylariaceae > Xylaria > Xylaria cubensis. Next base: position 5,552 of record MU279183.1, on the reverse strand, counting down.
AAAGAAATCTCCGTTGTGGGAATATTGCTAGCAGATTTTTTTATAGTTTTTTAAATATTAAAAACTAAAAAAGCTTATTAAAAATATGCTATTATATAAAGGTTAGCTATTAATTATTATAGACCTAGGACTTAATAATAAAATAAATATCCGTTATATAGTAGTATTTGTGGATTTTCCGTTGTTTTTTTTTGTTACTTATATGCTTTTAGCTAATAATTTTCTTAATGTTAAAGTAATCTGCTTAAATTTTTTAGTGCTATAAAACAATAAAGATTATAATAAGGAATTAGTTATTAACGTATTAAATAGTCCATATATAAAAAAATTGCTAAATATAATTATTGTTAATATATATAAGATCGGCGGCATAGGTTTAAATTTTTAAAGAGCTAATTATTGCGTACTAATAAAGCCTATTTTTAAGTCGGAGGACTTATTATAAGCTGCTGCAAAAGTTAACTGTTTAAAGCAAACAATAAAGCCTGTAGTTATTAAGCTACGCAGCAAAGGAAATCTTGCTAAAGTGGTTTGGCTACGTTGTTAAAATAATCACGATGTATTAAACAGCTAAAAAAACAAAAGGATTTTGTAGACTAAATTTATATAAAACGGAAGAAGTAGCAGTTGTTGTTTATAGCATATGTGATTAATTTTGTTCTATTTGATTGCTAAAATTAATATAAATATAATTAAAACTTTGCTGTGTTAAATAGATTATGTTTAGTTATTTGTAGCTATTTAGCAAGCTATTTATGATTAGGAAGTAGTCCTGTTAAGCAAATCTAAATGGATAAAATTATAATATAATTAAAATATTAATATATTAAAAGTTATTTTTTATAAATTTAGCAGTAATAAAAAATGGTAGAATATCTTTTTATTAAAGCACTTTAAGTAATAATACTAAATGATTATTAATTTGGCCAATAATAATAAATATAAAAACCGGGCAGTTTATATGCTGCTAAGTATATATTTATTTTATAGCTTTAGCTTAAGTTTTTTAATAGAATTATCTTAGTTTTTGCTTTTTTTTTTAAAATTTATTTAGTTAACTTTTGGTTTATTTTACGAACAGGTGCTTTTTACGAACTTTAACTAACCCGGATAATAGCTACTTATTAATGTAATCTTATGCGTTATAGCTCGGTAAAAAATCCATTTCGTAATAAGACTTATAACGCTAATTAAATGTAATATAAAAAGAAAGTATTAAAATATTCTAGCTTAATAGTTTATATAAGTTTAAAGGAATTTTGAAATAAAAGCGCTATTATTATTTGGGGCCTTTTTGCAGATTTTACCGCATATTAATTTAAAACCGCAGTTGGATAAAATTAAGTGTTATTATAATTAAGTTAATAAACTAATCGGGCTAGCTTATTTTAGGGTTTAGTTTAAAGGCAACGAAACATAAGTTAACCGGGAATGTTTAAAAATTTAATAACTAGCACATTTAGGCTTTAATAATATAAGCATCCGTTTTGTTATTTATAATAAATTCTTTTTATTGTTTTTGTAGTAATATTTGTAACAAATAATATAAAAAAATATACATTTATATTATATTATAAAGCAAACAGTTGCTATAGTTTTGTTTAAAATTAGTTAAAAGTTAATAGCTTATTTAAATAAGTCGTATTATAAATTTATAAAGATTTAAACAGTTTATTATTTTTGTTATATTTTTAATAATATAAAAACGTAGCTGTTTTTAACTTTATATTTGCCTGTTTATGTCCTTTGTATTGCTTAAGCAGGTATATAGTCTGCTATTATTTCTTTTTTTAAAAGGTTTAGCCTAGGGCAAGCATTTGCTAATTTGCAAAATGTTAAACACCTTAATCTGCTAGCTTTGTTTATAGCTTTTTAATATAAGTATAATAAATTATACTATGTTTAACTAGGCTTAATGCGTGCTATAAAAAAGAATAATTAGTTAAGCAAACGCGTTTATTATTATAAATATAATAAAATTAATTTTAATTATATTCTAGACTTAATTAGCTAAAAAACTTTTTTTGTATTTAATAATATAGCTATTATATAAAATCTTGTAAAAGCGTTATATAAAAAGCTAAAGTTATATAAAACTAATTGGTTAATAAGTAATGTAGCAAGCAAAGATTATTATGCAACAAATAAAGTTTTATATAATATTTATAATATAAATTAGTTAAAAGCGTTAAAGTAGCTTTTTATAAATATAATTATTAAGATTGCGTATATATTAGCTAAGGCATAGCTATGCTTATTAGTTTAAAGCAAAGCACGGTTTAGCACTTTTATTTACTTTTATAAGTTGCTTTTACGTTTAAATTATTAATTAGTAAAAGGATAAAAATAAATAGTAATTTAGCTATAACTTGTTAATATAATTTTATGCTAATATTTTTTTGCTATTGTTCGATAAGATTTTTAAATAAGAACTATTAATACTTATATTTCTTATAAAACTCCTGTTTAATGCTTTTTAAAATTTGTCCTTTAATTATTTAGTTCAAAAAGTTAAACCTAATATTTATAAAGCTACCTATTAATTGCGCTATATGTTTAGGCCTAGGTATAACTAACGTAGCTGTTTTAAACGTAATATAGCTATTGTACTATTAATATGCTGCTATAATAAATAAAAAATTAATTGCTTTAAATATTAGCAATAGTCGAATTTTATATTATAAGTTTAGTTCTTAAACCTAAACTTTTTAATTTATTTAGGCAAGCTAATCCTGCTAGTAAAAATTATTAATATAAATTGTTTAAATATTATGTTAGTTTTTTTAATAGTTAGGTTACTTAATTTTTAAAAATAACCTGTTTATTATATAATAGGCATATTAATTACGCGTTCGGTTTAAAATTGGCTGCTTTAATAAATATAAATAGCTTTGCCGATATATTTTATTATTTAGGATAAGAACTTTATAGAAGCTAGGAAACTTAATATTTAAAAAGGCAGTTTTATATTAAAGCTTAATTTCTGTTGTACTTTAGAAATTAAAAGGGCTAGTATGCTTAAAACTGTGCTTTATAACGTAGTACTAAAGCCGTTGTTGTTTAGCGTAAAATTTAGTTTAAATATTGCTAATTAGGTTTAGCAAAGCTATTTGTCCTTTTAATAACGTTTTAGTTATATTGTTGTTATTAATTCGTATGCTAGAACTAAGGGGAAATCTTTAACTAGTTTTTATTATAAATATTATATTAAGGCCGGGATAATTATAAAAACAGGCTTAAACAAAATTGTTTTTTATAACTGTAAAGATTTACGCTAACTTTTTTATATTATTTTTAAAATCTGCTAACTTATTTTAGAGGCCGTCCTTGCTAATATAATCTTATTTATTTGGGCCTTTAATTATTAAAATAATATGTTTAAAGCCGTAACTAAGGGTTAGGTTCTAGTTAAGCAGCATTATTAAAGCGGCAATATTTTTAAATAGTAAATCTAACTATAGGGTTTGTTTTAGGTTTTATAAAAAGTTATTATAAACAAACTTAAAACTTTTTATAGCAGCAAGACGTATAGGTATAATAAACGCGAAATATTTTAAGTAATAATTAAAATAGTTAAACGTAAAGTATATATTACTATATACTTTTATTGCATAGCTTGCAAAAATCAGGCAACTTTATTTAATTGTTATAATATTATTATTAGCTAAGGCTTAGGATTCTTTTAGCGTCCAGCGTATTAGCAATCGTTAAATACTATTTATTTAAAGCAATAGTCTTTAAAATATTTTAAAGCGTATGTTTTAATAGCCCAATTAAATTTTTTAGAAATAGAAATTATTTTTTTGCAGTTGGCTAAACCTTAGGTAGGCAAAGGTCGAAACGGGATATACGGCATTTTTAGAAGTAAATAAGTACCTTAATATTCGTTATTAAATCTGCGATTGTTAATATTATATTAGAACCGGCGCTCTGGACTAACTTTTGCAAGTAGTTGCTTGATTAACTTTTTAAGTTTATTTGCATTAATCTTTTTATCTAGCTTATTATGGAAATATGTTATTAGGTCTTTTTTTAAGCAAGCTATTACTGTTATTAAGCAAAAAAAGTGCTAAAACTGTTTAATAAATATTATAGTAATGTTATAAATAAAGTTAAATGTTATTATTTTATATAATTAACTTAAAAGCAGCGCTAAAAAAGAAGCAGATAATATTTAAAGATTTACGATACGTAGCATATGCTAAATATTAATAATTTAATAAAACAGGTTATGCTAGCAAAAGCTAAAATATATGCGGGTTAAATAAGAGCGCAAGGCAAATATTAATAGTAGTAGAAAAATATACTGTTTACGTATTTTTTAATACGTATAAGAAGGTTTAAAATTATTAAAGTTTATGTTATAAGGCGATTATAAATAAGTAAATCTTATAAAATGCTTTAATATTTATAAATTTGTTTAACTATTAAGAAGTAATTTATATATTATAGTTATAAGAATGTTATTTTAATAATTCCAACCTTAGGGCAGATTTTTTTTAAGGTTAAGCGCTAAGTAATTAACGTTTTAATAATATGAATTATAAAAATATCTTAGGTTTTGTAATAAAGAAAAAAAAAATAGAAAAACTCTTTATTGTTTGCTAAAGATAACGTTAGTTAAGCTTATAAACTTAGATCAGATTAAAAGGGCGAATACTTTTTATGCTTTAAGCTAGGTTAAATCTTAGTTTATATAATTTAAAAGTTTTATTATAGTTTTATGTATAAGTTTACGGCCTTTATTTAAAGGGTTGCTGCTTAGCTTTATAACGTATATTTAATTGTTTATATATATTTCTTATTTTTAAAATTAATTATTATATATAAGCATAAAGTAATAAAGCAAAAAGTAAATATATATATTGTTTTATAAAAATTAAAACATTAAGCAAAGTATTTTATTTAAAAAGCACGTTTTTAGTTTATATTTATAAAAAAATAACTTTATTAATTATATAGCTTTAATAAACCGTTCCTTTTTATTTTATGTTTAATCCGGTTTTAGTATTATTAAATCTGATATTATTTTAGTATTTCTTTTTGTTTTATTTAGTAGCTATATATGGTTTTATAATATAACTCTTTATATTAGTAATATTATATCTTTTATTAAATAATAATTATCCTTATCTTTTTTAACATAGCTGTAGTGGCAACTAAACCTAATAATAAGTTTGTTATCGGTTTAAGATTTTTATTCTTATTTTAAGTATTTAAATTCTTATATTTTAAAGTCCTTTTTATAATAATAACTAATTTTTAAGCTTATAAGTTTAATTAATAAACTATTACGCACTTAATAATTTTATATTATACTTAATACTTTCTTTGTTTGCTATACTATTTGAATTATTTCTTACTTTTTATTTTTAAATATAAGTGTTTAGTTCTGGGCTTAAAATTTTACTTCGTAGTTCTACTTCCTTCTAAATTTTTTTAGGGTTAGGGTTAGGGTTAGTTTAGGGTTAGGGTTAGGGTTAGGGTTAGGGTTAGGGTTAGGGTTAGGGTTAGGGTTAGGGTTAGGGTTAGGGTTAGGGTTAGGGTTAGGG
>MU279182.1:0-16451 GCA_022385715.1 Xylaria cubensis | reverse complement strand
TTTTTGTTTTATTATATAATAAAAATTAAATTAGCTAAAAAAATATATTAAATATTTATATAAAAATAATATATATATATATTTATATAAAGCATTATTATAAAAGCTTAATAAGCTTAGCTTTTTATTAAAAGCAAATATATTTTGTAAGCTTTATTGTTTTTTGTTTATATAAAGTTTTAAAACTATAACATATTGCTTAAAACAAGCAGTAGTAAGCATAAGTAAGCAGGAGCATTATTAATAACAAAAGTAAAAACAGGCGCAAAAGCAAACATTATTAATAATAATAATAATAATAACGTTATATAAATTATTATTAATATAACGCTTATAACAGCTAAAAAATATTATATATAATAATAATAATAATAATAATAATAATAATAATAGTATTAATATTACTACTGCTATATTATTATTATTGCTATAACTATTATTAATATTATTATTATTATTATATAATAGCTATTATTTTAAAATTAATATAACTTTAAAATAATAATAAAAACATACATACGATATATATATATATATATATATATATATTTATTTATATATAATAAAAAAAAGGAAAAAAAAGCAAAAAAAAAAACCATATAAAAAGATTTTTATTTATATATAAAAGTTAAGTTTTATACTTTTTTTTTAATAAAAAAATACATATAAAAAGCAATTATAGCTTTATTTTTTTTTTTTTTTTTATATAAATTATATTTATAATATATTAATTATTATTATATACTTTATATATAATAACTAAAATAAAATAATTATTTAAAAGTTAATAATTTAATTAATTATTAAATAATTATTTTAATTATAAAGCAGCTATATATTATAGCTTATATTTTTTTTACGTTTATTATTTTTTAATTTTTATTTATATTAAATAGTTATATAAAAAAAGATTACAATTAAAAAAGAAAAAGCTAGTATTAAAACATTAATATTAATTATATATAAAGCTTTTTATATAACTATTTAGTTAAAGCTATTTGCTTAATTAATAAAGCAGTATATATACATAGAATTCTTTTTATAAAAGGGAATTCTATGTACAGAAGCCCTGCTTTTACCTTTAATAAAAAATAGGATTAATATACGCAGTATTTATCCTTAAACCTTTGATTCACGTATAATATCGTACCCCCTAGCCACCTAACACCTCATATTTTTTAGATGATAAGTAAAGAGGCAAATAAGACTGTTGAAAATTCTTGGCAAAATTCTAGGATCCTAATATTTATTGGAGAAGGGCGAACCCTTTTACTAATAAATAATACACTGGGAGCGGCGGGTGATATGCGAGATGGTTGCTGAAGAGACCTTGAAACTTTGGCTGCTTAAACGTTTGAGTCGAAAATCTGCGTCCACCGAGTTGTGTCTTTCATATTCTACACGGCTACTGATGTGTTGTAGATAACTAATGGAGAAACAAGTTTATTTGATACATATATGAATATTAGAGTTAATTTGTAGAGAACTTAACATTCAACATTTGGCAACTGATACCACTGATTATTTCATATACCTAAGAATACTAAAACGGCTCTGGGTAGATTATATACCCCTGAGACCTAATCAAGGAGGCAGTCTGGATATTACGCATCCAAGGCCAGCACAAATCGATAAAATGAATGGGTAGTTGTATGATCATAGAGAGCAACACAAAAATTTAAGCAACTTCACCGAAACACTAAGAGCAGATCTCGAAAACGAAGATTTAGGTGTCTAACCTCATATAACGTAACCCCTGAAGCTCCTTATTGCATATAAATGTTGAAGTGTTGGTATAGAAGCCTCTAAGACTGGAGATTGTAGCATCCGAAACTAGATCCCCTATACCATATCTGCACTGCAGGGCGGAAACTTTCACTTAAAATTTACCTTATAACACTTAAACAAGATTCCTAATTGGTATCTCCAAATTAGTATATCGTCTTGGACTTTTGATAGAAAGGTTCCATTCCAGAACCATACGTCTGCACGGGATGTTGTTTTGGCCGAGACTGATTCGACCCCACAGATCCTTATGGATGTAGCCAATCAAAAGATAACTACGGTTGTTTTAAAACCAAGTAAATTTAGAGAGGCTTAGCTAGGTAACTAGTTTTTTCTCAATCCAAGAACTCCCCCTTAATGGCAGGTAGATTCATGGTTCAGTCGCTGTTGCTGCTTGATCATTATCGATATTTGACTGGGTCGTTTGGTAGAATTGGGGGAGATGAACAGAATTCCCGCAAAACAACATCAGTGCCGGTACCAGCCTGACAAACCCCTGACAAATTGCAGGAGGGAATGGCGTCAGCTTCTATATATAGACCTCTATTCACGTCAAGATGTCGAGAAACCAAAAGCCCTTCTTCCTCTTCCTCTTCCTCTCCTATCTCTCTCCGCGACTATTCGAATATCAGCAATTGTCATGATTTGGAACCAACACCAAGCAAATCGAGATGAACTCCTTTAAAGTGTTGAAGACATTATCAATGGGCAAGGTAGGATGGATACCAAACCGATTGTCCCAGAGAAAGCTTATAAAACCTGGTTTACTAAAGTCGTGAACTGTCTAGGGTATCACTCTTCGCCTCATCGAGAACGAAGAAGCGCCTGAAGATTCTATCGATCGATATGTTTCGGAGGCAACCTGCACCGGCGAGGAACCTATCAATACTCCGCTACATTGGCACAAGGTAAGCTGGCATTGAAATGCGGCGAATACAAACGTTCTCATCGCCTTTTATTTTTGCTAAACGTCCTGGAACTTATTCTAGAAGCACGCCGAGCAACTTACCGTCGTTGAAGGTAGAGTCAAGGTCACCCTCAACGGTGAGGAACACATTGTAAAAGCCGGCGATCCCCCGGTGCTTATTGCGCGTCGGGTAGTGCACAGGATCCAAAGTTTCAAGGGGGAAACTGCTGTCCTGCAAGAGCGGCCAATCCCAGGCGGTAATTATAAACTCATGTGAGTACTGCTCCCGCTATTGTAGTTTGGAATTTTGTGTTAGGTGCCTTGTAGGCTAACAGTCTAGGTTTTTCAACGATATGCTGGGTAAAGGGGCGTCGCCAGGTTTCTGGCACCTCATGAGGGTTTTCTACGATGGGGACGGGTACATTTCTTTGCCTCTATACTTCCGCGTCTTTGATGAAATGGTGAGTATCTATAGTCTATCATACGTACCATGAGCTAATGTGAGTACCAGTTTATTACCGTGTTCGGCGGTATCGCCCACCTATTCACAGTGTCGCGGCCGACGGAGCTGTGATTGGTGGTATAACGCTACCGAGATATCAAGAGACACCTCCGCAGAAGATATTAACCTAAAGCGCTACTTTTCTAATTGTAGACTTATAGGGTCGCTCTCACTGCATGACTCCAAAGGCGAGAGTGTGGCACAGCCAAAGGATGGAATTGATGCAACGTCCTGGAAGCTCCCAGTACAGCGGTGTGGATCTATTTCTGAAAGCTACTAGGTTCATGAGGGTTCGGCGAATATTAATTCCTGATACTTTCAAAGCCTATTGTAAACGATAAATCAAGGGTACAATGTCGTGAGTGGAATAGCAACCGTGAGACTCAAAAGACGAAGCGCGAGGCTCCGTCTACAGATAATAGGTATGCATAATTACTCAGAGACTTGCCGATTCTCCAAACCGGCTCCAATTCCCGATCGAAGTCACATTTGCAAGATTGCAGCCTGGATGGTTGAAGTGAAGATGATGTATTGCAAGGCAGCCCCCAAACTAGATACCCCTCATAATTGCTATGCAATGCTTGGCCAAGCGCGATAATTCTCTAGTATGCGTGATGTTTCTTACACTCTAGATCACCAGTTTCTGAGAGTTTTACTCTGCTCCAGCACGTCCACGACAACAGACAATTACATTGCTTCTGGTGGGATGATTGTATTGATTTGGCAGCTGCGGTGGGCATGCAACGAAGACTGGTCATCTCACAAACCTCAGAGCTGAGTCATATTAACAGTCAGCTTCCACATGGGAAGTAGTAGTAGTACTTCTGCTGATCAAAAGCGGTTTAGGCCGTCGCATTTAGACTTTATCGATGCCTCAACATTTAAATACCTATTTGCGTTCCGCTTCGTTATACCGTCACAGTTCCTCTCAGAAAGGTGTCGGAGTTGCTCTTTCTCTCCTGTATCTTTCCTGACTATAAGAAAACCGCTTGGTTCAACGTGATCATGTGGGTTATGCATATACTCAACATTACTTATATGGTTTATTGGTATCATTGTCGCAACGTTCTTGAACTGCAACCCCATCAAAAAGGGCTGGGAACCCTGGGTGACAGGAACATGTCGACCTACGCATGAGTTGTACTTGAGAAGCACGGTGCCAAGCGTGTTCATCGACCTGATCACTCTTCTACTCCCAATGCCTCGACTCTGGCATCTTCGCACTGGCATCGCACGAAGGTGTGCGATTACAGCTTCATTTGTACTAGGATACATGTTAGTTGACCCGGTATAATGGCGCTATCTAGAGTCGTAGTGTAGTCATTGCGTCGCTTAGACGCTTAGTGGCAACTTACACTGAAGCCACTGCGTTGGAAACAGACATTAAATATAAGTTGAATCATACCTTGAAATTACAATTTGGTGATTGAAGTGGACGACTACAGATGCAGGCCTAGCTATCTTTTACTAGACATATGCTGAATCGGCAATCCTGATAGTCTCCATAAGCCTCCCAGCTATGCCCGACTTGCTGTCATGCTTGAGAAAAAGATTTGTTGCATGGCGTAGGATGATACTTGCTTTCGTGTTTAAGTGTGGCCCTTCAAGCAACAGTTCCTCAACAAGCAGAGAAGGCAAAGCTTACCGTGCAGACGCCAACGAATCTTTCGCTTAAGAAAAGGAAAAATGGAAAGGTGATCCAGTCCCCTGAGAAGCCCGAGCGATGGAATTGATCGTAGACGTAGAATTTACATGATTCACTATTTGGGTACGAGAGAATGAGCTTGTCGGCGCTCCATGAATTTAAAACTGTAAATCTAATTTCCCATAGTTATTGCAGAATTGCTTCATTCATGCAATCTGTTTTGTAAGCTAACATTATTAGCTGGTTGGCCCAGTGCGCTCCGAGAAGGGCGTGAAAGAGGGAGGGTGGCATAAGTAGAAGCGATATCGTTCGGGTAGGAGGAGCCACATGCCCGAGTGGGTTTGACCGTTACGTTTCTCTCAATTATGTCAACACACCGATGGCAAAACAGCAAAATGGCAAAACGGAGGCCTGGCGGCCACGAGGAGAGGGCGGGATCGTCGTACCGTTATAATGAGTCAGAAGACGCCTTCGTACTGAGCGTTCCATTTTGCGTAACCCCCTTGTATTGAAGAATACAGATAAGAGTAACTGCACTTCTTCAATACAGATATTCATCATAGTAGCTTCAGTCCATCCAAGTGGATATGGATAGGTCTACTAAGGACAAGGGGGTATCAGAACATTTTCCATTATCACGAATGCAAAGTAGTTTTGAAAGGTAGGATACAGATGAAGGAATAGTAATAGTAGGATGTAGAAAGGAAGAAAAATAGTTGACCTCTGTACAATCCAGGTAGATAATGGCACGGACACGAATGTCACACGGACCGGCCCTGGGTAGGGTAATGCAACTACTCGTGTGTCGGGGTCTGGTCGGTGATATCCTGTACTCAATCTGCAATGCGTCTCTATTCTTGGATATCATGATTGCTATTATCGTGGGCTTAAGCAAACACGATAATTGCAATATGGACTTGTTCCTGATCTCTAGAGTTACTCGATTAGGATGACCGGGAACCCCGTGAACCCCAGTCAAGGAGGAAATCTAAATATTACACATCCCAGACTGGTAAAATCCAGCTAAATCAATGGGGACTCGCATGATCGTGCAAAGCAGTAGACAAATAAGTATTTTGAAGAAATTAACGATGAAAGTTGGTTGAAAAAACTAAGTGCTGAAGTCCAAAAAAACTGAGATGCGTGTGGCTAAGTCTGTACAATATTGATCACAAAGTCCCACATATCACTAACCCCTCACATGAATTTTTGATCTCTGGTAAGTGACTTATGTAAGCAAACTACCTACACTACTTCAATAATAGACAAGAAATCGTGACGAAACTCTTAGACTATTCCTAGACGACTCTATTGATGACCCCTCTACTGCTTGCGGGTTTACTTGATTGATACAATCTACAGTCGTTAAGACAACTTGAAAGCGGAAAGAGGGAACACGATAGTATTGTGTACCAGGCTTCACCAAGTTAAGAGTAAATTATTAATAATAATGACATAAAGAATATTAACTTACAAGCAGTTGTTAAAAACGATACGTGCATATTATCCTTGTCTGATATATGTATATACGTGCCAACAGATAAGGTTGAAAGACTGCTGACTTTCGTATCAAATATGCTTGAAACAGCATGGTCGGCCGACGTCTCTTATTTCCGAGCCGCCAACATGCCATCAGGTTTCCATCGGTTAACATGCTTCAGATATAATTGGGCGTTTGGAGCCACCCTTGCAACGCTCGGCGGGATCTCGTTAAGCAGTCAACTACTTTTGGTGCGTGATTACAAGATTCGTTGAAGACAGCTATAGATCTGAAAGTGAAGGGTAGTATTCATTTCAATTCAGTATGAGTTCCATATTGGAAAGCACTGAATGTCTCGCGCCTCTTCACGAGACATGCAACAACTCCCTGGCCCCTACTTTCACCGTCTTTCATGATTAGAGAGCGCTTCTACTATGTTGCTGTGATGGTGTATTAATAGTGTGGAGCTAATCCAAGCGCTATTGGAAACGATCTGCCAACGGGGAACACAAGCCTGCTACGAGAACGATCACAGCACTGACAACTTGAACACTATATCGGAGTCGGACTGTTCGCTACTTCCGAAATCTGACTGCGATTAGTGTAAATATGGTCCGCATAGTCGGCCGAATTGGACTTCGGCTCGGCAGATATGCTACAGTTCTGTATCAAACTTGTACGGGAGGGTTGGTCCGTTGGGCGTCGGGGTGGAACGGCCAAGTGATGAAGTGGGCCTTCGATTGCAACATCTGGTTTAGCAATGGTAACATCGGCTAGTTCGGGAGTCTTACCCTCCCAACAGCAGACACAACTGACTAGTTGTGCTCATTAGCACATATCTTCTACCGAGTATTTATCAAGTGATAAGCTGAAAGATTGGTAATCACACACTAGTTATAATACAGAGAGATCTAGTTGAAAGTATCGTATGAAAAAAGGGGCAACGTCATAAACAACCAATGACAATATACTGGAGCCAGATCAGCACTACTAATGCTAGTAATACTCGTCTGACTAACTATATCGAGCAATCGCTTCAAGAAGAACAGCACATGTCCAGCTGCGCTACGATCCATTAATGGCCAGGTTGTAAGCAGTCAAACCGACAACCGATAGCCGTCACCAGGTACCGGTACGGGCCTCTGATTAGCCGTTTATCGCGATTCTGCCCACAACAGGCCCTGCGTGATTTCGGACTACGGAGGAAAAGCGGATGGCGAGGTTCTTAACAGTCGGTGTGTATGGGTATATAGAGCTAGTTGGGCTCGCTGATTAAACGTGATGGAGAGCCTACCAGACCTTCATCTTCAATCTACGTATCATTCACCATCCTTAGTTACATAATCAATCAACACACTAACAAAACTTTGGAACAAGTCAAGTCAGTTAACACAAGATGACTGTTGACATTCCCTCTCAGAAGAGCCGCTACTGGCTGCTTACCATGCCCCGGACTGCTTCCAACATGTTGGTTCGAATATTAAACCTGGATGAGCAGGGCGTGCGACCTGCTCACCATGGAGGATATTTCTTCTTTCCAAGTATGCTCGCACGGATGGCATTATATGATACACCATCGGAAGATTGGACTCCTGAAGACCACGCCACCTTGAAAAGGGACACACAGAAGTCTTTCGATGCACTGCAGGACCACCTCAAGGCATCAGAAGAAGAACGCCAGAAAATTTACGTCAAGGAGCATATCTCTTTCCTAAATAGCCCATACTACGAACAGGAATACGCATACGGCAAGGCCGAGGGCTGCCTAAACGAGCAGGCGCAGGCGCGAGGAGTTACACAACCAACTCGATCTTCACTCAACTATACCTCTCTACCGGACGAGTTTCTAAAGACATGGTACCCAACATTCCTCATACGTCACCCGGCGCTGATGTTTCCGTCACTTTACCGCACCGCTCAGAAAGGTGTAGAAATGGATGGCAAGGGACGCTCCCGGCCTGAGCCGTATGAGGTCGAGTGCACATTGAAATTTGCTCGAGCCTTGTATGATTTTTACTCCAATCACTTTGGCAAGAACAGCCAGTGGCCAGTCCTTCTAGACGCCGACGATATCATGAAAACCCCCGAGATTGTGATGAAGTACGCTACGCTTGTGGGGTTAGATCCCGAAAAGCTTAAGTTCTCATGGGAGAAGATGAGCCAGGAACAAATAGACAAGATGCGATCCGCAGAGAAGGTAATGCTGAGCAGCATTAACGCCAGCACCGGAGTGGACAAGGGAAAGATAGCTGGCAACATCAACATTGATGTGGAAGCCGAAAAGTGGAGGAAGGAATTTGGAGAGGACGGTGGCAGTAAACTCGAAAGATGGGTTCGGGCTGCGATGCCCGACTATGAGTATCTCCGCTCAAAGAGACTGACGCTAGGTTAATATAACCTTTGTAGATGATCACAAGGTGTGATACTATAAGGATTCCTATACATGTATAGCAATTATACCCGACTCAATTGAATAGTATTACAGGCCGAGCATAGCTATAATTGAAGCTTTCGATTCTGATATGCAATTAAAAGGATCTCGGTTATCCTTTCTTCGAGTCGGTGACATTTTCATATTCACAGTACACTTCAGCAATAAGATAATGATGTCGGTTATTAAGCTAATAGCCGTTGTGTTTAATCTAGACCCCTGTTGTTCGTACTCGTAAAACAGCACAAATGCAACCTATGCTGCAGCTTATATGCATGCATGTAAGCCTAGATGCTCGGTTTAATACTATCCGATGCAGCGTCCAAAATAGCATGCAGAGTGACCGACGGGACCGTATCCTGAGGGCTAGACATTGTAGTCTTCGCGAAGTAACGAAGATAGAGAGGCCAAGACTTGGGATTAAGATCTCAGCTTTTTAGTACAGAGTTAGATACACGAATGATAACTGAATTACAAATATCTGAATGTTCACACGCGACGATAAATTGAACCTTCAAAATCTCAATGTATGCTACAACGAAACGCTTCTACGTTATTTATCCGCCACCGTTATCCGAACTGTTACTTTATTAGTAAGTAGTGGTCGTGCTAAAGAATGATCACACGTTACCTCCAGCTTTTATAAAGAAACCATAGCTTAGAGACCCCAGGAGATAATTTTACATAATAAGGGGCGGGTGGTGCAGATTCAGCTTCAAACTGGTTGACTATATATGCCTACTTTGATTTAAACATCTATGACTTTTCTCAATATGGCAATTTCATACTCTAAATGCGTATTTTTTATTGGAACCATCAGGATTTTGTTGCTCTCAATTCTCGCAAGCAGCCTTCTGCAGATATCTGAAGCTGCAGTCATTGAGACTAGCACGACTGAGCAATTCGAAGAAACATCAACGATGTCATCAATTAATCCGTGGCCAACCAACACGACGTGTAAGTGATATCAGAGCATAAACAAGGGAGCGCCCATAACTCCGCCCCTCGATAGTAGCCGCGACGAGTCTAATGCACAGTAGATACCTATCCAAGCGAAAAAGAATGTGTTGTCACGACTACCGGTGCGTCAGCTGGGGACTGCTTGCTGTCCGTCACTGCATATAACTCTGACCCCGGATTTGTCACCAACTACTGCGGCCGCAAGAACTTCACAGCGACCGAGACGAGAACCTTGACGGTGGACTGTGGAGGGTGTGACAAGTTGACTGTGACCAGGAAGCGTGGAGGTTGCCCGATAGGTGTTCCTCATCCTCGAACACTTACTCCGGAGCCGAAGCCATATTACCTCTATCAGTGGGAGTGTGCCAGTACCCCAGAGCCATCTTTTCCCACCATTTCAGCTTGTCCCACGCCAGAGATATAAACTTCTTGGTGTTTAGTGCTCGATCTAATAATTGTCTTCAACTTCAACTTTGATATTCTCCGTCATCCTAGTTTAAGTCCCCATGTGGCGTCACATGTATAAAATAATTGCAGATAAAGCTAAGGTTACGCGATGTTAATTCATATCACTCAAAGTCGCTTGACCACACGGACGAAGCCTTCCTACATGGTGCGAAGAATCCCGATGTACTTCAGCAACTTGTTTATGCAATGATGAGGGACGTTTCTATTAGTGTCTACCTGTTGAACTACTGCTTTATAAAAATAATTAAGTTTAATATTTAAAACTTATATAAATATTAAGCCTTATTTAAAAAAAAGTGTTAACTAGTTTTACTTTAATATAACTATTACAGTTAGCTTTAAGATAATCTAGGGGGCTTATGTCAGATATAAGGCATACCTACGAAATGTCCAATAATTGACCGGTCACGCCAATCTTTTGGCGCAGTGGTGAATCTGACAGCTTAGCTGATCATCATGCTTAATTCAGTAGAATATGGGGCAAGTACTGCGCTAACATTCCAGACCCTTAAGGAGGTATAAATTACTAGTACACGGAGCAGAATCTGCTTTAATTAATACACACACGCGTCTCGCTTATTCTGACAGCTACCCCGCACAAAAGTTGTTGCGGGGTAGCCACGAGCGCCTCCCATCATTTAAATTTGATCACATGAAATCAAATTAATGAGAGACTAGAATCGAGTTACTCATCGAATATGATCAGCTTTACAATAATATCTGTGAGTGAAGATGTAGATTATCATTTCCGCCAAGAAAGAACTCATGTAAGAGCACT
Organism: Xylaria cubensis; assembly: GCA_022385715.1. Lineage (NCBI taxonomy): Eukaryota > Fungi > Ascomycota > Sordariomycetes > Xylariales > Xylariaceae > Xylaria > Xylaria cubensis. The sequence continues at coordinate 5,495 of MU279182.1, read as the reverse complement.
CTTATTGTCAGGGTCTCTCGTATGGGGGTATCTGCCACGAAACATAACTGTGGCTCTAAACCACAACACTATCAAAAGATAGAACGTTGTCATAACATGCTGTTGAATGAGGGTGCCATTGAGACCATGTTGCTGCCACCCCTGATCTTGTCCTGTGGATGTAGTGTTTCTCTAGAGACCACCACCGTACCGGCCACTATACCAAAGTAATATCAGTTGCCGACAGCGGTAAGAACTCCTTAAGTAATCCAGGCTCAAAAAGACACCCAGCACCCACGCGGTAGTACTCATTTTCTCCATTGGGGGTAGGGTCCAAATACAGGACATCGTATACGGGAACATAGAGAGATGTTCGTCCAAGGGCATTTCTATAGTTGCCGTTGGCGTATCGCGTCCGGACAAGAAGCGCAAACACACAGATGCCTGCGCTCGATCCCAACCTCCCCTGGATGCTCTTCTCCTCCTCGAACGATCCCCACCCAGCGATGAGGTCTGGCTTGGATATGGAACACACTGCCCAGAAGGAGGGCTCCCGAAGCGTCCCCGCCACGGTGGACAGGAATTCAAATTTTGTCATTTCACGAATGGCACACGCGCTGTCTTCGTGCCAAGAGATTTTCTGCCGGATAACGACAGGAAGCAGTTTACCGCAGATAGCGAGGCGGAGCTCTTGCCTACCGAGCTGCTGGTCACTATCACGGGTAAGGAAGATGCCATTCTAAGAAGGGGTATTAAAGGGCTAGATAGAGCGACATACCTTTCCACCTCTTGGCACAGCGTGATAGTACATTCTTTACGTGGCATACGCTTCACTTTAAGCCAATCCACGAAGCTCAGAGAGCAGGTCCATGACCACGAAGGCTCTGTAGGAAGTCTTGTTGCGCCTTTTGATGTGCGGTGCCAAAGCAAGCCTTGGTGGATATCCCACATCCAAAGTCCGGCGATATATCGCAGATCCGTTATATTCTGCGTGACGAGGATTCTTCGATATTCATCTGCTATCCCCGCGACTGCTACAAGACGGTCCTCCTTCTTAGTCAGCCGCAAGCGGGCGTAACGGTTGATTAGACGACACCACAGCTCCCCGGCCGGAGTGCCGCTACAAAAGATGGTCCTGAGCTGCGTGAAGGGCCCTAATGTACCGGACAGTCCAATGTCGATTACGTTGAGATCTTCGTACAAGGGTAGGCTGCTCCGGCAGGTGAAAATAATGCCCTTATCGGTGAAGTTCACCAGGCGGCGGCTCAGTACCCATTCCTGGAAAATCCAGCCGCGGTCGTATATATCGGAAAACGCCATGTCTATGTATGCATTGAAGTACCCGTGTCTGAAAACGAAGAAGTAGCCGCTGCGGCAGCCATGCTTATCTCGGTAAGGTAGCCGAACCAGCTGCCGATAAGACTGAGGTCGGAACAGTCCATCGAACGGCGAAGTTACCGCAGACATTATAGTAAAAACGGCGTGCTGGTAATAGTCGGCCATGCGAAGAGATTCTTTTCCCCAGTCCGTCCCGCCATCGCCCTCTTGTATAATGCAGAGCGAGTCTATCCAGATGTACTGGATACCCTGGCTTAATACAACTTCCATGGCATCGACAAAGACAGCCGGGAGAAAACCGAAATCGCCATCTTTTCGCTTGTCATAATTGCTAGTAGTGGTTCGGGTAAGTTCGGTTTGGCCGGTCCACCTGTGGCTAAGCGTCACGTAGGAGCCACGCTGGCTTTCCGTTTCACAGAGACGGAAAACTGCGTTCCCACCACTGTTAGGTTCGATGAAGATGCAACGTGTCGGGAGGGGCTGGTTAGAGACGTCGAACTGGGAACCAGATGCTGTCTCTCGACATTTTGGATGCTGCAGACAACTTGCCAGCCATTCCGTGATATTCCCCATTGTGTCCCGGCGGTAGCTTCTAACATCACCGCTCTTCGCCGCTGGGCTTCCTGCCAGCATAGTAAGCTCTGAACAGCGCGCCTTTTCTGGCGGCTACAAGAGGGCATAGAGTACCTACCTGTATCAGCTGCAACAACGAGTGGACCCTGTTCAGGTACTCTTGGCCCCGACGAAAAGCCAAAAAAATCTGGATACACCCGTGGCACGATACTTACATAGAGACGATCTATTTGGAGCATGTTTGGGTCATGTGCTATTCGCTGAGATACCAAGGGGTCATAGGTTGATAATTGGATATACCATGGCCCTCGGAATACCCCCCCGTGGGAAGACTTTGCCTCTTCTAGCTTGTCCTTAACGTAATAATACAGGAGGCTGCAAAACTCGCAGCCAGCACCGCTCGCAGCCTTGACATCACCAGGAGCCAATTTAAGGGTCCAGCCTGGCTTAAACAGAGACTGGATATCGAACTCATCACAACGCTGACATAGGGCCATGTTCGATCCTGAGTAAATTGGTTAGAGGACCTAGCGGGTGAGAGGAGTATGTTTTTTGCCCAGCGAACATATCTGTTAGATGCGTACCTCTTAAATTTTAGTAGGTAAGTGTTTAGCATTTAAGATTTTCAATGCTGTAAATATTTTCTACATTTAACATGCGTTAACCGTTTATTTCCATTAACGCTTGCTCAGGCAATTGTTTCTTTTTCAAGCCGGTAAGATATTTAAGTGGTCAATTAACTATTAATTGACTGTTTGCTGAGCCCCTATCTACCGTCCCTACTCCAAGACTGCAGGGGCTTAGCGCTGGATGGTCCGATTAGGTACATACGCATACGCACAGGGGTACGCTCGACAGACCTATTAAACCACTCGAGCTGATCAGCAGGGTGTTTATTCAGCGGATGAATTGTTTGAGATGAGCCTGGTTGGACGGTGCCACTGCTAACTTGGACCAGGGTGGGTAGGCCTATTTTAAGCTACCTAACGGTGGCTGCGCCACCATAGCTTCAAGCTCTGACCCTTTGCTCTTCCAAGGTTCTTACTGTAATACTTGCTTCTGTTCGTTTCAAACCTATCAACTTCCATCTCAAATATTGATACTCTTGAAGGCCACATCATTGTTAGTTAACATGTTTTACAACGAAAACCTGAGTTTTGGCATTTCAAACTTCCTTATTACAGCCATAAGCGTGGCTAGATTTATTGTCTTTTTGGTTTACGATATGTTCTTACTTAGCTTGGCAAACAGGCTTATTACCTTATCCGCTGGTTTCTTTCTGATTTGTCCTTTATTTGTGGTTGGAGATGAGCTTATGGTCTCGGCGATGCGGCTGTTTCCCCCCAACGATCCACTGGAAGGCAGGAGAATCTGGTTCTACCCATTCTACAATCTTGCATTGAGTGCCGTGGCCGTGGCCTCATCAATGCTTGTCGCCACAAAAGAGGACGAGAGCAATGTCTTGACAGTTTGCAGTATAGTATTGCTGGCATTGTCCGTTCTCGATGTTGCTATCTCTCTTGGGGCTCGATCTGCCTTCCCTAATGATGAGAGAGGAGAGGATATAGACGAGATAATGAACCCTGTTGTTATCTTACGGACAATCGATCTCGACCATGAAGCTGCCGAGAATACCTCGCTCGTGGCGTTATGGAGGGCTCAACATACAGCAATCGAGGAAGCGGCGAGGGAACAGACCTTTCTTCCCGCAATAGATTCGGTATGTAACAATCATCACGAAAAGAATTGAGGACGACTTCGTTCCTAGCTAGCGGTTTCTCTTTCTTCAAGGTCTCAGAGGCATCACTAAACTTGAGTATGGATTAGGGGATGGACCTAAGCAGTGCAGAGTCTTCAAGCAGCTCACAGCCTGCACCAGTCAACGCTATGGAAACATCGGGCGATGCATCGGAAACCTCGCCGCTTCTCAATGATCTGGTTCGTAAGCGTACCGCTTTATCTAGTAGTAGCAATGCATAACATTGTCGCAGCCCTCAAATCCTGGATCACCAGCAGTCCTGCACCCCTCTATCTTGACACAATATGAATCCTCCAGAGTAGATTTGTGGATTCTGAAGCCTTCTATTCTCATCCTTACATTCTTCAGCAGTGTAGAGTTGGTCACTATTATGTTCCAAATCCGTGCCTGGCTACACGCTGAACCAGAAATTGGTCCGACAAGCCGGATAATCAGGTAAGCTACATAAGGAATTACCGACCTCTCGTGCTCGTGTTTAATGAATACTTCCAGGTCCGTTATAGTCTTGATCTCCCCGGCGCTACTTACTTTGCTCCTCTGGATTCCTTTGGCATTGCTTAGTGCCTGGAGACGGCGGTCTTCCATCGGTTTCTTCTTCGGCAGCTTCAGTTACCATGACGCCCTGTCAGTTTGCGGCGTTTTGCTACTCTTATTACGGATGGGTATTATTCCAGCATACATGCCGAAGAAACTATGGACACATATTTTATCGATTGCGTCTGCCGTGGTGTCAATTTGCGTTATGGCAATCTGGTTATTTTTTTATAATATAGCACATGCTCATCGTGTTATTTAGAATGTGTCACGCCTTTAATGGCCTAGTACATTTACTTTAAATCAAATTACCAGGCCATGAGCAAGCGTAATGAATACTTATATGTATACATAACAGCTAATAACTCTGATTATTGCTGCTAATATTAATTTAAAACTATAAATATATTATTAAAGTATATAGGTTCATGATAAATCGTGTTGCATAAGCAATCGCTTTCTTGACAGGATGGAGCTGGGTGTAAGTGTTGATTTTGTGTGTTCGTACCAGGTTCTCGGAGTAGTGACGGGGCAGAGAAGTGAATTTATGAAAAACGGTCTGACGGGCTCATACATTAAGGGCAAACTCGAACCAATAATTCAAGAGTCCAGTCCTAGGGCTTAGTTGAGTTTACTTTTGGTCTGAATTATACTGTTGATAGAAGCCAGCAGACACATGCCAACTCCAGCCGTGTTAAATAGGCTAGAATAGGAAGTTCCGATGTTGATCATCGGAGACCATTGCGACATTAATCTGAGCGTTGCAATGGCGCATTTGTTGCTCATCCAGCATAAGTAGGTAATATCAAATAATACCCACTGGTCTCATGTGCCTATCTCATATTATAGGTAGGTATAATCGTGGGCAATCGGAATCAATTCCGGTCCTTTCTGCACTTTGCAGCCTTGACAATGATTGAGTTGGTAGCATACTGCGCCGTATGTTGGGTAACACGACCTTAATACACCGTACTTATAGCAAGGTTATCTGGCCAATAAATGATCTTCCGAGCTCTTATCTAAGAGGCACAAGGTGTTCCAACAGGTAAGGTCGCAACCATCATCAATAATATAGCTTGGCAGAAGACCGTTAAATATACTTATTAGAAATAAGCGAATCTAATTGTAGCATTTAATAATTGTATATTTTGTTTATTATATTAAGTTATATAATAAAAAAAACTTTGTATTATATTAATTTAATATAAATAAACCTTTTTTATTATAATTATTAATATATTTTTAAAATTTAATATATTTTTTTAAAAAGCTTTATATAAATATAGCTTTTTATAATTATTAATTTATATTT
>MU279181.1:0-17977 GCA_022385715.1 Xylaria cubensis | reverse complement strand
ATTAAATAATATAATTATTTAATATAATATATTAAAAATTAATTAAAAAAATTTATAATTTATAAAAAAATATATATAAAAAAACGTTAAATTAATTATAAATTTTATAATAATATATATTAAATAATATTATAATAATAAATATTAATTTATAAAATTTAAAAAAAATAATAAAATTTATTTTAAGTTATATAAAAAGTATTATTTTTTTAATAAGCTTTTAAAAAAGTATTTTTAATAAAAAATTAAACTTTAAAAAATTAAATAAAAAATAAGCTAATTAGCTTATAAATTTAATTTATTTAAAATATTTAAAATATATTTTATAATTTTTATAGCATATTTATTTTTTAAACGTTAAAAAAAAAACCTTTTTTATTATTAAATATTTTTGCTTAAACTTATTAAAAATAATTAAAATTTTAAAAAAAATAATAATTCGTTTAAAATTAAAATAATTTTAAAACATTATATAAATTAATTAAAAACTAAATTTAATTATTTAATTAAATAAAAAAGCTATAATTATAAAAATAATTAATAATGTTTAAAATAATAACTGCGTAATTTTATAAACTTAATAAATAAATATTAAGTTTATTAAAACAAACATTTTAAATTAAAAAAAAAAATAAAAAAGCTTAAAAAAAAAAATAAGCTTATAAAACGTTTTTAAAAACGCTTTTATAAAATAGTTTAATTTATAAAAAATATATAAATAGTTTAATAATTTATTATTAAAATTAACAATTATATTTTTTAGCTTTAGCTTTTAATATAAAAAACTAAAAAAACTTTTTTAAAAAAAAAAGTTTATAATTATAAAATAGCTATAATAGCTATATTTATAAATTAAATAAAACTTTTAATAAAAAATTAAAATAAAAGCTTATAGCTTTAGCTTATTTTTTATTTTTTTTAAAAAAGTATTATAATATATAAACTTAATATTGCTTTATTACTTTTAATATTTTATATTAATATTTTAATTTTTTAAATTTTTTATGCTTTATTTATTAAATTAAACATTAAAGGTTTTTTTATTTAATATTAAAATAAGCTTTTAAATAAATATTAATTAGCTAGCTTTAAGTTATAAAGCTTTTATAATATATTATTAAATTAGTTTATTTTTATAAATAGCTTTTTTTTTAATTATTTTATATATAAAAATTTAATATTTTAAAAAAAGTTTTAAACATATTTTTAAATTTTTTAGTTTAAATATTTTATATTTAATTTTTATAATTATAATAAACTTTTATTTAATTATTTTAATATTAAAATCTTTTAATAAAACTTTTAGCTTTTTTATATAATTTTAATAGTTTTTTTTAGTTTATAATTTTTATTAAAGTTTTAAATGCTTTTTTATTATATAAAAGCTATTATATTATTAATTAAATATTTTAATAAGTTTAAATATAATTTATTAATAATTTTAAAATATTATATTATTTATTTAAATAAATAATTTAGCTAGTTATTTTTAATAAATATTATAATTATATTTTAAAATAATATATTAGTTTTAATTAAATTAATAAACTTTTTTACTTTTTTTAGTTATTTTTAATATATTTTAAAACATTAAATTAAACTTTTTTTTAATTATTATTATTATAAAACTTTGTTTTATTTTTAAAATAAAATTAATAAATATAATAAATGCTTTAAATTATTTAAAATAATTTAAATATTTTAATATTTAAAACGCTTTAAGCTATTCTTTTTAATATTTAATATATTAAAAATGGTTTTAAAAGTTTAAATTATAAACTTTTAATTTAAATGCTTTATTTTAATTAATAAAATTATTAAGCTTTATTAATATATGCTTTTATATTATAAATAAAACTATTTTAAATATTAATTATTTATTTAAGGTTTTTTAATATAATAATAAATTTAATATTTATATTAATAATAAATATTATATATAAAACTTTTAATTATTAAAATTAAGCAAATTTAATTATAGCTTTTAATAAATATATATTTTATATGTCATATTAAGTTATATAGTAAAAAAAACTTTATACCATATTAATTTAGTATGGGTGGACTTCTTCTGCTATAACCACTATTATACCCCTAAAATCTGACAACAGCTTAGCTACGTTTCAATGCCCGTAAGGAGGCTTAAGACCCTGCTACGCAGGGTACCCCTATATCGTTAAATACCATTAATCAATCAATAATTGTCAGAAATAAGCGAATCCAATTGCAGCCTTCAATAATCGTGTATTTCGTGTGTTATGTCAAGTTACATGGTAGAGAAAACTCTGTACCATACTAATTTGGTGTGGGTGGACCTCTTCCGCTATAACCACCAACACACCCCTAAAATCTGACACACCCCTTCAGGAAGCCTTGCGTAAGTACGGCTTCCTGCAATTATCAACACGTATTTAGTCCTTCACCCCCTATCAGAAAGTCCTCCAGGGCTTCCAATTCGTAATTACTAGTCTCCTTTTGCCTACGCTAGCGATAAAGCTCTTCAAGGCTAAATAGCCCTAGTTAGGTCAGTAACCCATCCCATTTATCCTTGCTTAAAGCCTTCGTGAGCCCATCAGCAATCATATCATCTATAGGTACGTAGATCACCCGTAGGAGGTCCCTCTATACCTCCTAACGAAGCCAGTAAGTATAAATATCTACGTGCCGGAGCTTCGTACGTAGTGTAATTATCTCCTTAGTAACCAGTCCAATAATCTATTAGTTATTGCACTAAATAGTAATATGCTGATCATCCAGTGTAACCCCTAACTCCCTTATAAAGCGGCTAACGAACATAGCCTCCTTCGCAGCTTGGGCCAGGGCCAGTAGCTCTGCCTCTGTAGTAAAAGTAGTAACAGTGTCCTGCTTATTGGCTCTCCAACCAATAGTGCCTCCGAAGAGCCTGATCACGTAGGCCTAAAAGCTCTTGCGATCTAGTGTATTATCCGCAAAGGATGCATCGCTAGCAACCACTAATCCATCCTCGTGCCCAAACTGAAGGGCTAGGTACTGGGTGTGTTCGAAGTAAAATAGGAGACGATCGGCTGCCTTATGGTGCTCAGGGCCAGGGTTCAAGAGGAAGCGAGAAAGCCGCAAAGCACCAAACGCAATATCGGGTCGAATAATCACTGCCGCGTACATAATAAACCCTATTTTCCTCTAGTAGGAGTGAATCTCTTGCTTAGTAGCTAATCCGTTATAAGGCAACAGCTCTACCGAACTCATCGGAGTAGAAGCAGTAAAAAGGGACTAGTTCCTTAGCTTAGAGATCTTTTCTAAGTATGAAGCCTGTAAAAGCCAAATCAGCCGCTTTTAGCGGTCTCGAATAACCTCTACCCCTAAAAACCACTAGAGATCATCTCCGCCAATAAGCTAGTAAGCTTCTTAAAGCTATTTAATAGCCCTCTAAGCTATAAGCTCGCAATTCCTCTAATAAGCTAGCACTATATCATCCACATAAATAAATATAAGCACTCCATCGCGAAAATAGCAGCAAGGCTCATGGGGTACTGCCTTGTAGCCCATTCGTGTAAGCGTAGCATGCAGTTCCTTCTGCCATAAAAGGGGTAACTCTCGGAGCCCATATAGCGCTTTGTTGAGCTTTAAAGCGGTCTATAGCTTCCTATAGCCTGGAAGCATTCGCATATAGATTTCCTTGTCCAATTTAGCGTTCACAAAAGCGTTCACAGCATCGTATTGCTTTAGTTCAAGGTCGAATTTGGCAGCAATAACAATAAGGGTTCTGAACGATCTCCCCGCGAGTGTTACTACGTAAGTATTTTCAGTAGTATGCTAAGGCTGTTAGTCTCCTCAAACCACCAGCCTTGCCTTGCACTTAACAAAATACCCATGTTTATCAAATTTATACACGTATACCCACATACAGCCAAGTGTTAGCTTGCCACAGGTAGTACTCACGTTAACTTCGGACCACGATTGCATCTCGTCATGCCCTTTTAGGTGGTCCCTTTCAGCTTGCCTAAAGCCTTCGCCTACAGGGTGCTTCTCGAGCTCCTTGTGGCTTCGAGGAACTAGTAGCAGGTCTCTTCTATAGACCTTCTGACCACTCTGTATACGCTCTAGAAGGCTCTATTTAATTAGACCAAAGGAGCTCACAGCATCTACCTCCAGGTCTACAGTATAGGTTTCATCAGGGCAGCGAAGAGGACGTTTTAACGCCCTAGCTTTAGCAGCCTTGCTTGCCACCATACCGTTCCTAGACTCCGCAGTGCTTAAGCGTCCTGCTAAGAACGTAGCCTCCCAGCAGCTCTCACAGGTCTGGATAACAGTATAAAGATGGGTATGGTTAGCACTCATCTCCAATCTCTCAGAGTCTGCTACAACATTCCAGCTCTAGAGATCAGGGGCTCTGATCGGGAGGTCCGCTACAACATTCCAGGCACCCGTAGGACAAATTAAGGCTATAAAAAAAGCGCAAAGCTGTGGTAACTCCGGAAGTGAAAAATACAGTAAGAAAACAGCATTAGTATAAAGGGGATCAGGCCCTACTGCTGCCTCCGATGCTAAGCATCTATTAGTTACGCTCTCTTCAGCCTCGGGCACTATCACATCTGCAGCATCATCTTCGCCTGTATAGGGGTACGTATCCTCTATATTATCGGTTGTACTAGTAGCCTCAGAGACTCGGGGTACCTCGTGAGGTTCGATCAGAGTAATCTTCGTAAGCAGGTCTTCGATTTCGTTAAAACCTCGCTTCTAGAAATCGTCCTTTAGTTCGTTAATATCCCCTAAAAAAGTAGTTCTCTCGTCAAATATAACGTCTCTAGTAGATATGATCTTATTAGTAAAAGGTACCCAAACACGATAGATATTGGAGGACTAGTATCCTATAAGGTAGCCTATCCAGGCCTTTGGATCAAGCTTATCGAACCAGTTCTTCTTCAGCTTAGCTTCTACGGTTAACGCGTATGCCCTGCAGCCGTAGACTCGAAGATGCCATAAATCAGGCTAATAGCTAGTAGTAACTATTCCATCACGGTTAAAGAAGTACGCGTAGAATCTCTCGTAAGGGCTCTTCCAGCTATATATCCAGCGTAGCACTCGATTGTACAAATATACAGCGGTCTTCACGATATCAGTCCATAAAGTAGGTAGTAGCTTCGAACTGTTCCTCATCGCGTTTGCCTTGCGCTTAATAACATCGCCAACACGTTCAGCACCTCCGTTTTAATCTTATGTGTTAAGGGCACAGGGCTCTGTTCGAATGCCCTGTTCGTCAAAATAGGCAACTAAATCATCATGCTTTAGTAGTTCAGCATCACACTCAAGGACTTGTACAACTGCGTTGTAATAAACCTTAAAGTGCTTCACTATATCCTAGAAAACCGCAAGCAGTTGTAGTATCTTCCGATCCTTAAAGTAGTAATCGAAGCTATACCCTGAATATCGGTCTATAATTAACATCAGTAAATTCTCGAGCTCGTAGCCTTCCCTATAGTCATAGAAGTCCACTGCCAAACGCGTTCCTGCGTGGTAAAGTCTCTCCCGTAGCGTTCGACTAATCACCTAATGAATCTTCGAAACAGCACATCCCTCGCACTCTGTGGTACGTATCTCATCATCAGGGGATCGCCGAATTCGCACCCCTTTAGCTTGTGACACAAGGTGGTGTAGGGCATCGGCCCCTAGATGCCCTAATCACAAGTGCCACCGGTAGAAATCAGCCCTTGAAATAGGCTTGGTAATCATGGATACTAGCTTATTTCTCCGTATATAGAAGGCACCCCTATCCCAGTGGAGAGGGAGGTATTCTAGTACGAATTGGCTGTATCGGTCTTAGAGACGGCACATTATTAAGCCGTTTCGTCTCCTTAGAACGCTTGTAGCAGGCTTCGTATCCCAGTAATAGCCTTGCCGCAGCAGTATTCGCAAAAAAACAAAGTTACAGGCCATTCCAGGGCAGTAGGCAACATCGTACAGCCTCATAATCTCTAGTCCAGTAGGTCCCTAGACCCTAATATCCACGTTACCGAACCCGTAGATAAGCACTATACCATCTCCTACGTACACTAAATCACCCTCTGTTACAGGACGTAAGTCAGTAAATCTGCTAATTTCGTTAAAGATGTAAAGGGTAGTCCCTAAGTCTAAGATCGCAGAGTTCCTAAGTGCGTAGGGCTTCTGCGTGTTTGGTGGGTTGCCCACTACAAAAGAAGCATAGGTTAGTACTCGTGCTAGTCACTCAGACCCCTTTGCGTTGATTTTCGGCTTCTTTTCGTTCCGAATACGCTGTACCGCGTCCTTAAGGCTCTCGTCAGTCTTTAGCCTCTCCTGTACTAATCGCTTCACTGTTTCGTTAGGATAAAAGTCTTCTGGCGCATTTTCAGGGAACAAGTAGTAGCAAGCCGTAATAGGGTGGAAGCTTAAGCATCCCTTGCAGACTTGACCCCCTAATTCGTGGAAATTCGAATCATTCCGGGGTCTCTTTCCTCTGCTCATGCCTCCTCCGCGGCCTCTACGGGCTCTGCCTCGTATGCGATCTCCTCTAGGAGGTCGCTAGTCCTCTAAAGAGGCAGCTTCTAGCTCCGTATCTTAGCTTTCTAGGTCCTCTGCGCCCTGCCCGTTAAATTAGGCACCAAACGCTCCCCTATTCAGCCTTAAAGTAGGCTTCTAGGTAAGTACTAGTTAACCAGCCTCGAGCCGTAAGGCTGCTGCAATATGCTGTTGAGTTAGTCTGTTTTCGCAAATAGCCTTCTCCTTAATCATCCTATACGTAAAGATCCAGTGCCCTAGGACCTTCCCTAAGCATATCTCTAGGTCTGTGATCAGGAGATTCGAGTCTTCTAGCTCGAGTACTTCGTATTCGATCCCTATAGTCACGATAAACTCCCATTTGGTTGCCCAAGCGCTAAGGTCCCTTAGCAAGACCTTCAGCTCCTTCATATAGTTTTAGTAGTTCCTCTTGGCCTGTAGCTTCTATAGGGGTCCCAAATGCTTTCCTATTGCGCGGAAGCTATCGTACCGCTAATCGATCGTTTCGGTAGGCTTGAACATGGTTCGTTAGTAGTCCTGGGACACTGTATCGCTCATCCAGGTAGATAATTCAGCTAGTCGCTTTCGGTGGGCATCGTAATCGCGTTTTAGGGTGGTATATCGGCTCCAGTCGAATTGGTAGGCTTCCTTACCTTCCTTAGACATCTCTAGGATGCTCTGAAGCGTACTAAACTCCTCTTCAAGCACCATTATTATAAAACCCTGCCTCGTCTGCCTTAAGGTAGAAGCAGTAGATGCACTAGTTGCCTTAGGTTGTTTAGGATAATCTGAATACTCTAGCATCCGGGGCGCTTTAGGCCACTCCTTGCAGGATCCAGTAGGCTGAAGGTATTCCCAGAGGTCTAGATCGTGAGCCTTCGACTTGAACGCCTTGTTCCAGTCAGTGAAGTCGTCAAGCTTCGCTAACAGGTGCTTTTGCGCTACAGATAAGGCCATCTTAGGTATTGGTCGCTTATTTAAGCCCTTCAGTAGTAAATATTGCGTATGAGACTCTTAATTGTCAGAAATAAGCGAATCCAATTGCAGCCTTCAATAATCGTGTATTTCGTGTGTTATGTCAAGTTACATGGTAGAGAAAACTCTGTACCATACTAATTTGGTGTGGGTGGACCTCTTCCGCTATAACCACCAACACACCCCTGAAATCTGACAATAATCTCCTTGAATCCCGTTGTCTTATTGCGCGCATTAGGGCACCAGCCTGCATAGTCCAATACTAGGGCTAAACGCCAAGCACCTGACGCCCGCTTCTAATGATAAAATGGTAGGTATATGAGTGTCTTGCCTTCCAGCTTGCTCTGCCTACTTATGCACTTGAGTGCATTGATGTCCTACTTATTGGCTTGACTTTCAACACATATTAATAAGATTACACCTGCAAAGCAACGAAGAGAAAACTGCGGCAAGGCAATATGTAGTCATGCCTCGCGATCGAAAAAGGTTATAAGTCGCCTCCTGCCTTCACTCCTAGTCATTAGTCAACTCTCGGATTTGCAGAAGATAAGCGATTCTAACGGACTCGTCTAAAAGGAGTACCTCCCCGGAAGTAACTACAAAATAGACTATATCAGTTGGGTTAGTATAAGTCTTTCAACTACTACAAATGATTTGCGAGCATGGAACCCCTTAGTACGACCACTAGTATCATTGCCATACTTCAACTCTCCTCCGACGTAGTCAAGTACATTATCGGAGCTACTGGTGCGACAAAGGCACGCAGAAGCCTTCGCGAAGAGATTTTAGGTTGTGAACTCGTCCTCCTCCAACTTCAGGACCATGCCGACGATCCAGACGAAGGAACGGCGTGGCCAGAAAGGATCGAGACTCTTCGAGGACCGGGTTCACCTTTGGATCGGCTTAGCATTGCTCTTAGGGTGCTCAAGGCACAGCTGGAGCCTAAGAAGGGATGGGGAAAGGCGCTAACAGCACTCAAATGGCCATTCGATGAGAAGGAGGTAGAGGAACTCGTTTCCGCAATTCATCGCGAAAGATCGCTATTGCATCTAGCACTGACTAATAACTGCGTGTATGTGAGATCAATAGGATTATATGGCTGCAGAAAATTAACAGATTGTAGGAAGCTTATCGAAGAGATCAAAAGAGCTTCTGATCAAAATAATGCTGCTCTTTTAGAGTTGGTTCAAACGATGAAGGACCAATCAACAAACACAATGGGGAGATTTACGAGGCTGAATACGATGCTATTAGAGCTTCAGGAATCACAAGGTCATATTATGGCCGACTTAGGGGATCTTTGTGAATACCATGCCAACTCAGAGCAGCAAGTCATTCTTGACTGGATTACCCCAATTGATTATTCCGCTCAACAGAGCGATTTCATCAATAAACGTCAAGCGGGAACCGGGAAATGGTTTCTCGACTCTGCAGAGTTCCAGGCATGGACGAAAAATGACAATCAGACACTATTCTGTCCGGGAATCCCTGGAGCTGGAAAGACAATCCTTACATCCATCGTGGTCGACGATCTACACGCACGATTCGACGACAACCCCGACATTAGTGTAGCATACCTCTACTGTAACTTCCGGCGAGCAGGCGACCAAAAGGCCGAAGACCTTCTTGCAAGCTTGTTAAAGCAGCTGGCCCAAAAACAGTGCCCACTACCGGAAAGTGTGATATCACTTTATAGTAGTCACAAAAAGAAACGGAAAAGACCGTCGTTCAACGAAATCTTGAGTACCCTCCGGTGTGTGACTTCTATGTATTCGCAGGTTTTCATCGTTATCGACGCGATTGATGAATGCCCAGCATATAGTAGCATGAGATTCTTATCGGAGATTTTCATCCTCCAGGCGACCTGCACAGCAAATATTTTTGCAACCTCGAGATACATCCCAGAAATCATGGAGAGATTCAAACACGGTATGTCATTAGACATACGGGCCGATAAAAAAGACGTATACACTTACATTGATGGGCGTATATCATACTTGCCGTCCTTTGTTCGACGCAGCGGCCAATTACAAGATGAAATTAGAACTCAGATCTTCATTGCTGCAGACGGCATGTACGTAGTTCTTCAAACGTTTAAAACATAAAGCAAAGAGAAAGCACTAATTTTGTTAGGTTTTTACTTGCACAACTTCATCTGGAATCTTTGATTGGGAAAAGATCCCTTAAAGCTGTTAGAACGGCTTTGGAAAAACTACCTTCCGGTTCTAATGCACTATACGAGGCGTACAGGGACGCCATGAGCCGTATCGAAAGTCAAGTATCCGACCAGATCGATCTTGCTAAACAGGTTCTCTTATGGGTTGCCTGTGCAAAAAGACCATTGACCACGTTAGAACTTCAACATGCGCTTGCCGTTGAAGTTGGCAAGCCTAAAATCGACCCAGATAACTTTCCCCAGGTAGAAGATATGGTTTCTGTATGTGCTGGGTTGGTTACAGTTGACGAAGAAAGCGGTATCATCCGACTAGTCCACCATACCACGCAGGAATACTTTGAGCAAACGCAAAAGCAGTGGTTCCCCAATGCAGACGTCTATATTGCCATTGTTTGCGTAACTTACCTGTCATTCAGCATTTTTGATGTCGGCTTTTGTCAAACTGACGTGGAATTTGAGCAAAGCCTACTGTCAAATGGGCTTTACGACTACGCGGCGCACAACTGGGGGTATCATGCTGGTGGAGCGCCTGTCGAAATGAGTGATTTGATTGTGGATTTCCTCCAAACTGAACCGAAGGTCTCCAGGTGTAGTCAGGCGATGATGGCTACCAAAGATTATTATCATACCGATTACAGTCAAAACGTGCCGAGAAAATTCACAGGCATGCACCTTGCGGCTTATTTTGGATTACAAGATATGATAGTGGTGCTGCTCGCTGCGGGGAATGAGCCCGACCTTCAGGATACCCACGGGCGAACACCTTTATCGTATGCGGCGGAGAGGGGTTATGAGGGAGTGGTCACGCTACTACTTGCAAACCAAGCCGTGGACCCAAACTCTAAGGATTTTGTTCGCAGATGGACACCATTGTGGTATGCGGTGGCAAGAGTCCAAATAACGATCGTTAAACAACTGCTTAAAGTCAGCGCAGTCAATCCTAACTCTATCTCCGTCTACGGACGAACGCCACTATCATGGGCGGCAGAGAAAGGGTACGGTGCTGTAGTCAAGCTACTGGTCGAGGATAGCCGGGTCAACCTCAATGCTGCAGATTCCGGATGGACGCCATTGTTCTGGGCGGCAGCGAACGGGCATGATACAGTCACTAAGCTCTTGCTTGAGAAAGCGGAAGTCGATCCCGACCCCAAGGATATCGAATATGGGCGGACGCCCCTTTCTTGGGCACCCGAGCGGGGGCATACGACCGTAGTCGAGGCACTGCTAACGAAAGTCGAGGTCGATGTGGACTCTAAATCTAAATATAGACGAGCACCACTATGGTTCTCGAAAGAGCGAGGGCATGAAGAAATCACCGAGTTATTGTTAGCGAATAACGCAGTCGACTCTGGCCCAGAATACCCCGAACATGAACAGATACCGCTGTGGTATGCCGCAGAGATTGGACAAGAAGCGATAGTCAAGCGCTTACTCGACGATGGGGTTCATCCTAACTTGAAATCCGAATTCGGGCGAACGCCGCTGTCGTATGCGGCCGAGAAAGGGCACGAGGCCATAGTAAAATTACTCCTTGGAAATGACAAAGTAGATCCTGAGCTTAGGGACTACGAATATGGGCGGACAGCGTTATCATGGGCCGCAGCGAACGGCCACGAATCCGTGGTCAATCTATTACTCCAGGAAAACCAAGTTGACCCTGAGTCAAAGTCTAGATATGGGACGCCACTATCGTGGGCAGCACGATTTGGACACGAAGCCGTGGTCAAACTACTACTTGCAAAAGATAACGTCGACCCTGACTCGAAGTGTGATTGTCAACGGACTCCACTATCGTATGCTGCAGAAAAAGGACACGAAGCGATAGTCAAGTTGCTGCTTGAAAGAAGTGAAGTAAATCTCAGCTCCAAGGATTCTAAATATGGGCGGACGCCGCTTCTATGGGCAAGGATAAATGGTCATAAGGCCACTGTAAAGCTTTTGAAAGAAGGTCCAACAAACTGAACTACCAAAAATAGTCGGAGATGAAATCGGGCCATAATGCTTACAGTCCATTCTAATCGCTCCTAACTCAACATTCTTTCACTTTATTTTTCACGTAGGAACTACCCACCATCACTGATCTACCAAGGGTGTCACGACGGAGCTTGGTACAAGCAAGGTCCGAAGACTTACATTGGTAACAACAAGGCGGCTGGCAAATAGCTAAATAGCTAGCAACTAAAAACACGCAGTATAGAAAGATACCTTTTACTACTCATGTCAAACCTACTTTTGAGCCACACCCAAGCTACGTTGGAAAGAGGGCCAGGGGCAGACTGTCTAAATGCATAAGTAGCCTCGCAAAACCCTCTGGCCCGGTAGAAGCCTAATTTCTTGTTCGTAATGGACGACGAGAGGAAAATATGGTGATGGAGGTACCGGCTGGGATATCAGTTTACCATATATAATAAGTCAGTTAAGATGTATGAATATTTAACTACATCTGTTTGCACGAGGTCGATCAATGCACCGTTGCGTCGTCAGAGGGGGAAAAGCGATTTCGTACATATGATGGTAAATGGAGGACTAGGTAAAGAGGCAATGTCAATAACAGTTGAGAAAAGTGAGAGAGGTCACTAGGTTGTCAGAATTTCTGGTATGGAGTACGTATCAGCTCGTGGAGTCTACCCATTTTCATGGGCTAGTTCTTAGATATATACATTACATGCCCTGCGTTTGGGTCGTTCGCCATATAGGCAATGCGATGACCCCATATGCCTCACGAGCGCCGGTTTGTTTGTGTCCTCTGCCCGGCCTCCTACGCTACGTTTAAGCTCTAGTAGCCCGCGGTCCATGATAGGGTATTGGCTTGCGGAGGTGCATTATGCATAGTTTATTTAGCCTGTTCCTGGAAGCCGACCCCAGAGGATTATTACAATTAACCTGTGCATTGCCTTATTAGCTGCTAACGAGGCGTTTGTCTTCACGAGTCAAGATTTCTGGGTAACAATAAGCGCCGACTAAACTAGGATCAACCAAATATATATCTTCCGCAAAGGCATGTATATAATTTAGTTTTGTATTTCACACCTATAAGAAAGGCTTCTTTTTTATTGAAACATTTATTGTCTACCAAAGCTAAGGTTTGATACTACATATACCTCCTACAAGATCATGCGGCCAAATGCCATGCCTATATGATATTTTAAGCAAATGCTACATGTTTTGGAGATCATTATGGACGTTTTAACTATCGAATGAATATTCAATGTAAATACTACCTCAAGCAAAACATACTGGAGCCTGTATTCAAATCTAGTATTGCCCTCGAAATCATCCATCAAAACGTTTAATCTAACAAAGATTACAAGGTGGTATACCAGACTTCAACTGCCACGGGACAGAACTGCAGCATTAATCCACGACACTATCAAAAGATAGAACGTTGTCGAATCGAGCGACTTGACCGTCTGGAACTATTATGGACGTATCGTAACAATAACAACGCAGTATAGAGCGGAAGGTATAATACAATAATTCGAAATAGTTATGTGATATAGACGACTCTATTTTTGTTTCTTGACTAGACAACGTAGCATGTTTATAGAGAATGTTAACTCAGGGGTTTATCCTGCCCGCGGTAGACTCTACCCAAATAACCCACTAGCATAATCCCACTCTTTTATCAAGCCATGAACCTCCTTATCCCAAACCACAAATCCAATTTGTTTCCAATATGCTTGGCTATCTACTTTATGCATATCCTTTACTAGAAGAAGGCCGACAGAGCGTTCTGAGAACCATGTTCCTTTGTCGAAGAACGGGCTTCCATGTCTTCCAAGCAACAAAATTATGAAGGCCGATCCAACATAACAACTTTGCAGCCACTCTGCAAGTTGAATTTGCTCACCTCCACACCTCTGATCCTTCATAGCCCCCCAGGTCCGGTACTCGAGAGGCTCGCCTTCAGGCCCTTGTCGAATGACATCCAGAGCAATTGAGAAACCTTCCCCTGTCTCCATCATAAGCCCAACCTCATTACAGGCTGCCCGCTGAAACTCTGCGAAAGAACAAGCTTCTCCACTGAACTGCCCAAGCGCTCGGTTTCCCGACCTATATAATCCCAATGTGCATTCAGATATCAGCTTCTGGGTCATTAAGTGCCCCATGTGCATCCATCCATCCCCCTGTGGTATTCGAGAGGTCATACAAATGCACCAACCATGTTGATCTTCTACTGGCTCGCTAAATATATGCATCTGACTTTCAACGGGGTACTTTTTCAACAATTGTTCTCCGAGTTGGACTTGCAGTTCATATCGGTTGTACACGCGCTGTATAACAGCTTCGGCAGAATTACCGAGACGAAAGTCAAAGATTTGCTGAATTCCGTAAATGTAGTCGTGATCCTCTGTCGCAGTGCGTTTCCCGGCGGCACTGTATAGGAGCATTGGATTTTGAGATCTGAGAACCAAGAGTCCTTTTTCTTTGATAATGGAGCCGATTTCCATACATCGCTGAAGCCATGGATGATCTTCAATGGGGGCAGGAAAGTGTGCAATCAGGTACTCTGTCGCCTCATTGATGATCCATGCAAGTTCGCAGAGGTCCAGGAGATTTGTGAATCTCTTCTTCGATATGACTTGCCCATCTCAAGACATAAAGCAGGCATGAGGACAGAGAAAAGCTTCTTGTAGAGTCCACAGGGAGCTAAACCAGGATCCTGGCACAACTCCTCCAGAGACTTTTGCATAGTGTCTAAAATCTCTATGCTCTCTCCCATTTCTTCTACGGTAGATACAGCTGACCCTTCAAGAACAAGGAGAAGTCCTAATGTGAAATGAACCTGTCAAAACTTGCGGCTCGTGTATTCTTCTGCACTCAAACTGAATACATACTATGAGATGTGTCTACTATATCACTGAAAATCTTCTCAGGTCTCGGGGACGAGAAATTGGTAAGCCAGATATAAACTTTCTGTGCGCCCCTGAATATGGCAGCTTGACGGCCAATTTCAAGCATCCCAGCATCAGCATTCTGATCGATACATGCGCCATCAAGCCAAACGAAACAACTGTCACACTCAGGATAGCTCCCGCTCCTATCCGAAGCAGCGGCCGTTTGTAAAGCCATCCGAAACTCGTCGACCGTGAACCTGGTAGGATCGATCGGCGGAATGGTCCATGAACAATTGTCGATTTCAATCCCTTTCACCTTGCACAAAGCTTCGTTCAAGCCACGCATCGTGTCTAGCCTAAACCGGCTCCAAGTGTAGGAGATGGCATTGTATTTTGGCTTCTGATGTTCTCCATAGGCATGGCCAGGTTGCCACTCCAGTGACGAATAGGAAGGCAAGTGGAGGAGTCGTCTAGGCCATGTTGCAACTCCTTCTGGGTCAGCGCTCACTACCAACCCTATGGAGGATTCCATATTTGAGCTCGGCAAATAGTCATATAAATAATTAAATAGCTCGGCGTGCGGAATGAGACGTAGCAATTTGAATTTGCTGCCTTAGTCTTTAAATGCCAATGTGCCGCCCAATGGGACAGGTGGGGCGCTTACAGCTTACAAGCTGCAGACTTTCCAAACTAAGAACGTACTTGTAAGCAATAATTATCAGTACTACGCTACCCCGCTCCGTCAACACGCTCGTAGTGGCCATAGATCCTCTTCCGCAAGATGATATCCCGTTCCACACTTGCAGGGTGGTATTCTTAGTTGAGACAATTCTAAAATTAGACTCATCAAGACCTCCCTGGAAAGGAAGCGACGTGCATGTGCAGACCTCTTAGAAGTCTTGATCAAGAAAAAGGCAAGCTTCCCGACTAAGCTAGGAAATTGCAGTGGAAAAGGGAAAAGAAAGTTCTTGCGGTGTTGTAGGTCTGCGATCATATAAAGGAAGTGAACCAGTGCATTTTTTAAATAGGATTACTAGCAGTATATTTAAATAATCTAAAGTTTAAGTTTTAGTTATAAAGTAAAAAAATATAAGATTATTATTTATATTAATAATTATTTAAATTAAAGCTAGCCCGATTTTATATATAATAAAAAGTTTAATTAAACTTATTTTTTTATAATATATTTTTTAAAATTAAAGCTATTTAAAGCTATAAATTTACTTTTAAATAAAATAAATAAATAAAATAATTATTTTTTAAAAGCTAATTAATAAAAGTTATATTTTATATATTTTTATTAATTTGTTTTATAAATTATTAATAAAAACTAAAAATTATTATTTTTTTATTTTAGTTTATAATTAAGCTTTATTATTAATATAAATAATGTTTTATAAATAAATAAATATTTACTTTTTAAATATTATAATTATTATATATATAAATAAATATATATATTGCTTTTTATTATAAAGCTTTTTTTAGCTTTTTTTTTTTTTTTTTTTTTTAATATTTTAAAAATTAATTTTTTATAAATATTTATAATTACTTTTTATTTATATAAGCAAATTTTACTAACTTTTTTATGCTTATAATAAATTATTATTAAAAAAATTTTTTATATAAGTTTTATTTTATTTATATATTTTTTAATATTATTTTATTATTTATTTTAATATAAAAAGCATTATATAATAGTTTAAATTAATTAATATTATAAATAATATTATTATTATATTTATTATTTTTAACTTTTTTATACTTATTTTAAGTTTTATATAAATATTTTAAAAATTTTTTTAGTTATATATAAAATTAATATTAATAAAATTAAATAGTTTGCTTATTTTTATAGCTAAAAATAAAAGCACTTTTATTTTTTTTATTATTATTATTAATATTATTATTATTATTAATACTAATACTAATAATATTATAAATATAATTATTTATATTATTATTATTTTTATTATTATTATTATTATTATTATTATTTTTAGCAGCTTTTTTAGTTATAGTTTTAATATACTTTTTATTTTTTAAAATTATAATAATTAAAATAATTAAACTTTTTATAAGTTTTACCCCGTTATTATTATTTATTTTTTTATATTTTATAAAGCTTATTTAACGTTTATTTTTATAAATAAATTTTTAAGCATTTATTATATTATAATAAATAGTTTAAAATGTTTTAAATATATTTTTAAATATATTTATATATATTTATAAGCTTTTTTATTTTTTTATAGTTTTATTAAATATATATTAAATTAATTTATTTTTAATAAATTATATTATTAAATAATTAAAGGGTATAATATTATACATAAATTAAAAGTTTAAAGATAAATATTATATATATTAATCTTATTTTTTATTAAAAGTAAAAATAAGGCTTTTATATATAAAATTCCTTTTTATAAAAAGAATTTTATATATATATATTGCTTTATTAATTAAGCAAATAATTTTAATTAAATAGTTATATAAAAAGCTTTATATATAATTAATACTAATGTTTTAATATTAGCTTTTTTTTTTTTAATTGCAATTTTTTTTTATATAACTGTTTAATAAAAACAAAAATTAAAAATAATAAACGTAAAAAAAATATAAGCTATAATATATAGCTATTTTATAACTAATATAATCGTTTAATAGTTTATTAAATTATTAACTTTTAAATAATTATTTTATTTTATTTATTATATATAAATTATATAACAATAGTTAATATGTTATAAATATAATTTATATATAAAAAAAGAAAAAAAATAAAACTATAACTACTTTTTATATATATTTTTTTATTAAAAAAAAAGTATAAAACTTAACTTTTATATATAAATAAAATCTTTTTATATAGTTTTTTTTTTTACTTTCTTTTCTTTTTTTTTATTATATATAAATAAATATATATATATATATGCTTTCGTTATTATTTTAAAGTTATATTAATTTTAAAATAATAATTATTATATAATAATAATAATAATATTAATAATAATTATAGCAGTAATAATATAATAATAATAATATTAATACTGCTGCTATTATTATTATTATTATTATTATTATTTTTATATATAATATTTTTTAACTGTTATAATTATTATATTAATAATAGCTTATATAACGTTATTATTATTATTATTATTAGTAATAATGTTTGCTCTTACGCTTATTTTTGCTTTTATTATTAGTAGTACTTTTACTTACCTGCGCTTACTACTGCCTGTTTTAAGTAATATATTATAGTTTTAAAACTTTATATATATAAAAAATAATAAAGCTTATAAAATATATTTATTTTTAATAAAAAACTAAGCTTATTAAACTTTTATAATAATGCTTTATATAAATATATATATATATTATTTTTATATAAATATTTAATATATTTTTTTAATTAATTAAATTTTTATTATATAATAAAACAAAAAAAGCATTATTATTATTACATTATTAATTAATATTATATTTTATATAT
>MU279180.1:0-19358 GCA_022385715.1 Xylaria cubensis | reverse complement strand
TATAATAAAAAAATATTTACGGATTTTTTAAAATTTAAAGCTTGCTTTTAAAATTTATAAATAGCATGTTTTTATTTTATTATTATATTTTTATTAAGTTTATAATTCTTTTTTTTTTTTTTTTTTTTTTTAAGTAACGTATACGTAGCTTAAGTTTATAACGTTCGATTTTTTAAATTAAAAATAGCATATTGCTAAATATATTAGTATAGGCTTATTTTTTTAATAGTTATAACAATAAAGTTCTGTTATATTTTATTAAACTTAAAATTATTATTTTATTAGCTTTATATATTTTTATTTTTAATTAAGCTAAAAGATTTATTGCTACGTTTTTAGTATTATTTAGCAGTATAAATAAGTTAAGTTTAAAATTTTTTGCAAGCGTTTTTACTTTTGTATTATATATTAAAAATATTATTTAAAAAAGTATATAAATAACATGCGTAATTTTTATTAGCTTTAAATATACTTAAATTATATTATTATTAATTTAATGCTTAAACTAAATCGTAAAATAAAAACTATACGTTTTTAGCCTAATAAAAGTATAATATAAATAGTAAGTTATATAATAGATCCTTATAGTTCTATAGAACCACTCATTTATAATATATAATACTGACTTTAATTAGAATTTGCGATGATTATAATAGTAGTCCGGGGACTCTGTGAGAAAGTTCTTCGGTCAGCAAAATCGCAATTCGGACACATGAACACCATTTCAGTAACGATAAGATGTTCGGAAATGGCGACGCAGCGCTGTCTCGTCAATCCGCGAGGTCGAAAACCTTTACCTCTTAGCTGATGTAAATATATGTCTTACATTGGCTAATGGGTAATGGGGTAGATACGGCTCACTCAACCCAAGAATGATCGTCTAAATATTGCCTTAAAACAATGCCGAAGACGTAAGTACAACATAAATATATAATTCTCGTGATACATAGCTTTAAGTTTTGATCATCGCGTCAGCTGAGGTTGCAAGTCAGCCATTTGATCTACAATGCTGGTTTCCATTTTGTATACTATGCCAAGTCGGATGCTGAAAAGGTCTAAGCACTAACTCTGGAGCGACAACTTCTTACATAATAACCTAGAGCTCTATCAGATGTATGAGACTTGGCGATAATTACTCTTACGGCGTATTCAAAGTATGAATCACAATGATACTGTCAAAAGTGGACGATGGTATGCTTTCTCGAAGTATAAAGACACCCTCCACCTTTCTCATACTAATAGACAACAGTTCATGAACACAACTTCTTAACAACCCACCATAACTACTTTACTTATCAACAGACCAATCAACATTCAATCGAAACAATATGTTTTTCTCCGCTGTATCTATTTTCGGCCTTGTGACGACGGCCGTCGCCTGGGACGTCACCTTCTACGATCAGGGCGGCTGTGAAAGCGACCACAATGGAAATGGAGATTACGTAGGCACTCCCATCACTCAGTCCTTTAACTAATTACCCCTTATCATTAGGCTTTACTGAAAAACTTTCTTAGTTTATCTACACCGGCTCCGGCAATCGTTGCATTGCCGTAGGCGACCATCCGTCAGGCGTGCAGTGCCGCCATTATTACAACGGCGGTGCAAGCAACGGCCCTTGTGACTCGCAATTTACCGCGGCAAAGAGCTTGTTCATTCGCGAGGGAGACTGTCAGTTCTCATACGATGCGACTTGCGACACGGTCGATTTCAGTTCCAGTGAGAACCGCTGTCAAAGTACCTCTAGTGTCCAAAGCTTCAGGTGCAACGGCGGCTCTTAGATTATTGGAGGACAGCATTAGTTGCGATGTCTAAAAGTGCACCGAGTGCACCTTTAAGAGATCAATTTGCCTTGACTTATGTTACGATCACCTTAAAAAAAGGGCGTGTATGTATTTAGCCAGAGACTAGCCCATGAAGAATGGACCTCTTCGCTCACCAATCAACTTCATTCATCCTCCATACCGGAGATCCAGATAACGTGGAAGTGAGAATTCCAAGATATTGCTGGTGATGATGCTATCTGGAGGCCCGGTGTTGTTAATAATTACTCGAACGAGATTCTTGTCCGGCAATGAGTGGACAGTCAGAAAAAGCAGAGACCGTAGGACGGTTCCACACCGCCACAATAAGTCAGCAGAGCACTCAGTCTGGTGTTTGCTCGGTACATACACGGTTATAAGCGGTGCATAATACGCGGCGCAAAGTCTCAAGAAGCTGGATAGACTGACAGTCTGCCCTTGGCATGAAGCAGGCTGAGCTAATACTACAATTCTTCCCCTACACCACCCCCAACGAAATTCAGTTTGCTTTTGTCCGATCTTGAAACTCCTTAGAAAGTAGTTACAGCTACGGGTATCTCGAAAGTCTTTCGTAATGGTGCGTTTAGCCCCGATAACTCATTAAATTGCTGACTGATGCGGCAGGCTACGTCAGACTCCTCCGAACCTTCTTGCCCTCGGGTCCGTCGTAGCGGTATGACCGTGCTTTACGGCGATTTACAAAGCTCTGTTGAGTAAGAATTTGCCATTAGCGTACATACGTATCATGGACTAAGCCATTCACAGCATTGTTCTCCTTCATGGCCTCAATGTATACCCCGACACTACTTGGAGACATCCCTCTGGCTTTTTCTGGCCGTGGGAGCTCCGCAAGCACATCGATAATGCCCGTATTATGTTATATGGTTATGATGCCGATGTAGAAACAAGTTTAGGAACAAACCTGATCTGAATAAGAGACCTTGGGGGGAGTTAAAAAAACCGTAGACTATGTTTAAAGATAAGGATGGGTTAGCATTGTTTAAGCTGCCGAGGATTTGGTTGATGGCCGCTCTAGGGATAACGGCGTAGCTATAACTAGGCGTATAAAAAGACAACGGATTCTTATTAACTTTGAAGCCTGAATACACGTATAACCCGAACGCCTGCAAGACGGCTATCCTCCTCAAAGCTTAGACTCCAGAGTCTTCCTGGGTAATACTGCTTGAATCCTGGAGGGTGCTCCACGTGTTGCAGTTGCTTGTTAGAGAATCCGAGTCTGTCAGCGCTGCTATTTCATCGTATCTCTCAATGAACTGTAGCGCAAATCCCTCGCTCGTATGCCATCCGATGTGACACTTTTAACATATCGTTAGCTAGCTAATTGCAGATGTTGGAGGAAACATGTTTCATATCCAATATTTAATAATGACACTGCTTTACAGCAATAAGAGGGGAATCAGAATAAAAGGCGAAACCTGGACTTACGTGCATGAGCCAAGCTCCGGGATTGTCAGTTTCAAATGCAATCACCAGATAGCCGCTCGCAGGTAGCATGGCGGTGTCTCGACGAGGCGGGTTGGCCGTATTCAAAGTGACATCATCTGAGTATGTACCCGTGCCTTGAGCTAGAATGTAGAAGTCATGCCCATGTAGATGTATCCTTTTAGGTAGCTTGGTTATTAAGACAGTCCGATGCATTTATCCGCCCGTTGCAGCATTGGGTTTTAGCACTCACGGATGGGGGACGGCTAGACTAGTGTCTATGGCCATATAAATCCATACGTTTGCATCCGAAAGCTCGATGACCGCATCATCGGTTTCAAAGCTCGTATCGCCGTCCAATATCTGTGAGAGAGTGGGGTTTCCCCAGTCAACGACCATTGATGTGCTGTTTAATGTCCACTTGAAAAGACCGTTGGTCTGTGTAACGGCGACATCTTCACTGGTGTCGTATTCAACGTCTCCCACAGTCTTAGATATATACGGCACAATGTTATCCGTTTCATCGTCGCACCCGTCGGTGTAATCCCATTCACTAGTTGACGGGGTTGAAGGTGAGTCGGTATAAGTAACAATTCCTTTGATGTCATCAGAGTTATCGTTCTCGGAGCAAGCTGATTGTGGAATTGCTCTGATCCAGAAGTCATCTGCCACTGAAGCTCTGTTACTCCATGAGTTAGTATGTTTTCTGAATGGAAAAGAGCATAGAGTGGAGCAATTAAAGGTCATATTTCTGGATGCCTTGGATGATATTGATAGGCTCATTCGCGAGGGAGAAGGGGAGGTGTAAAGAAACGTAGGAATTTTACTGGTCTGCGGTTACTACGATATCGTATCGTTGGCCTATAGCAACAGTGATTAGTAACATGCCATGCTGGTAATATCGAAACGCTGGTAGCTTACCCATGCCGATGTTAAGGACAGTCGCATTATAGGGTTCAATAGGAACGAGATCAGCAGCAATAACTGTCATGGTATGATTGTCGATGGAGAATTTGAAGTGGGAATCAACAGCACCGTTAACAAGCCTCATGCGGTACGATGTTCCAGAGGTGAAAGACACGTTGAATCTAAAACCGCCATCGTCATATACATTAGTGCCGTTGATAAGCCCAGTATCTAGCGTCGGTGGACCGGAGGTTTCGGCCTCAGTGTACAGCTCATCAACAGTCGAATGATCCCAGTCCGATAGCATGATTATTCCAAGATCTTCATCGTAATTAGCAGTTGCTGGGCCATTGATGACTATGCCGCCAGCTATGCCCTCCCAAGCTTGCAGGCCAAAATGTGAGTGATACCATGTGCTGCCGTATTGCTCCGCTCGCCACGTATAAGTGATTGTTTCACCTGGAGCTGTAGGGCATTGAGTTATAGAAGCCACACCGTCATTCTGATTTGTATAATTTTGACGAATCCCGTGGAAATGAATAGCTATTTACGGCAAGGTCAGTCACGTGGCTGTTTTAGACTCTGGGTGCAAGAGCAGTGTTAAGGCTAGGAGTAAAGGGGTTATTACTAACAAGTGCCGTTGTTAGAAGTTGTTAAAGAGTTGGTAACGTGTACGACTACTGTGTCGCCCCAGTCGGCGAAGAGCGTAGGTCCTGGGATAGAGCCCTGAGATTTGTTTGAAAATATCAGCGGGAGCCTGGACCATCAATTGAGGAGAGTTTTAAATTGGCCGAGAAAAAGAAACGCGCAGAAATTTCCAAATCCCGCGTAGCTTACATTGACAGCCATGGCTGAGCGGGAGACACCATCAGGAGCAACAGTGACATCGGTCAACTCGAGCCAATATTCTCTCGTCACTCCAGTATCAGGGGCTTCTGATGTATAATCGGTGTCGATAGAGTAGTCGCACCACTCAGAACGAGTCGTTGCTGTATTTCCTGAGCATGCCGCTCTAGGTTTTAGATCTACCAATGGTGAGAAGGGCGAGGCTATTGCTAAAGTAGCCAGAAACGAAAGCGTAGCGAGCACTGGTTGTCGATAAAGCATGGCCGTAATAATTGGTCTGTGATAGAAGTAGGGTCTCTGGGAAAAGATTTGGGAAGAGATGACTACTGATCAGATGAGAGAAGGGAATAGCGCTGCTATCCTGCGTCGGAATATGCCATGTTAACGCGAAACCAAGCGTTATTTAAATAAGAGAATAGGGAGGAACTGTTGCTCTGGCCTGCATCACGATAGGACTTGCAAGACCCGCACCAACGTCTTTCACTAGGAATAAGATCTTTCGAATAGTCATCCGAGGCTCTCATGACGACGCTTTTTTTCCGTGATTGTCTGTGCGTACAGATCTTCGTGCGCAGCCAATGTGTTCGTCATTGTGAAGGGCCCTTGTGTGGCTTAGCGGAAAACATTATGATGCGACGGATAATTTTACGTGATTCAATACCCACGTGCCGTCTTTACTGTTAGAATAGAAACATCTGTCTACCGGCGGTTCCTCTCAAAATAGAACTTATTGCCGCCAGTATGCCTAAAGCGCATTGAATAAGTTCTTGGGTGCGAAACTCGCCCGCAAAGCTCCAAAGCCCCTGGTTCCCCATAATAACTGAATGGGCATAGAGAACACCTTGGGAATCGGGATAAGTATTTCTCTGAGGTCTAAACCAGCAATGCTTGGTGGATCTATATCTAGGCCTAGAAGCTCACGAAACTCATCCAGGGGTCAACTCAGCCGCATAGCTCTGCCATTATGTGTGGGGCCGCGGCTGGACTTCCCCCCACAACCCGGCGAGGCCGCATCATCAATTCAACATGAATCACATATGGCGACTAGGGCAGGGCATACGACGCAGTAGGTCAGTTCTTAAGAAATCTTACGTATGTCCTTGTAGATTATGTATATGACCGTGAGACTATGAGCCTAACGCCCAAGAAGTTGCACTTTCTGTAGAGGTAGGGATAAAGTAAGCCTAGTACGGAGTATATAATGTCCGGCCTGCTGCTTCTACTACATATGCACAGCAATACACAGCTCGTACAACAAATTTTACTAGTTCTTGTTGATCATTCGTCCTAAAATGCGTGGTCTATCCTACCTTTCTCTCGTGCTGCCAGCGGCTTCCGCTGCGTCGCCATCCATCGTGAAGCGCGCGCCGCCCGCATCGTTCGGCCTTTTTGCCTATGGCACCGGTGTCGGCGGTTTCCCTCTTTTCTCGGACGGAGGTAAGATAAGTATAGAGAGATTTAAGTTGGAAAGATTTTTAAATTCGCCACAGATACAGCCTACATTGGCGATGGTTCACAACTAAACAACACAAACTCGGCGGTTGTGACCTGTACGTTATTCCAACATTTTATTAATTACTGCCTCATTTTATCGCTAACTATTGAAAGTCATCGTTGGCACGGATAACTCTCTAATCGGAAATCCTAATACCACTGATTCGACTGCTACTCCATCCTGGTCCAACATCACCTTCTACATCCCAGGTTCTGGATCCTCATCGCAAAGTGTTGGGTTTACCAACTCGACGGTACCGAATAATTCATCTTCTACTGGGTTCGTCTTTTATGGACAGGTTGTGCTTCACGAGAGTGATGAAGTTGGACTCGAATCTGGATGGTATGCAGTAGCCACAGCCACTGATAACGTGTGGTCTCTCGTATGGAACACAACGAGCGAGGAGACTGGTGAAAACATGGTTGCGGTTACTTTGAAGACAACGCCTCCCACAGCGCCACCTTCGTAAACACCGCCCCCGACAAAATCAGAGGACTGGATTTGGTATCTTAAAGCAGACTCTCTAAGCGTTAGGACCCGTGGACTACTTTAAAACGCCTTTGTGGAACAACTTTAACAATATACACGAAGTGGAGTCTCTTTGTCTCGTGGCATTAAGGTACCACCTAACCCTGAACAGTTTACAATCTGGAAGGTCTTTAGCGGCAGCTTTGTATTATTTAAGGGTTTATAGAAGTTGTTTAAAGCCTATGATAACCTCCCAGATATTGCTAAATGAACCGTTGTATCCTTTCCGTAGTGATTTAGATAATACCTAGGTAGATCAAGATCCATCTCTTCTTTATGCATCACTTCTGTATTTTAAGGTTGTGGTATAGTCCTAAAGTGCGGTAAACTAGCCTTATATAGTGCTAACAAATAGTTTTAGAAATTCACACGCAATGTCAGCCCCTGGATGCTAGATTCAAACGCATCATATGCCATCGCCGGAGGTTTTGGCGGCCTTGGGATATCCATCGTTAGGTGGTTAGTCTAGAAAGGGGCCAAGCATCTCATCATCCTAGAATGGACGTGATCTAAGCTACTTCACACGTTCGTTTCGTCAAACTAAGTCGTTCTCTTGTGCCTGTTCCGTGTCCGCTTCCTCTTCTTCATCTTCATCTACTAGAACGCCCATTAGCTTAATGAAGCGGCTGCCTATGCTGTACCCTTCCATTCCTAGAGCTAGGCTGACTCCCATGTTTCTCCGGGCTGGTGTCCTTCACATGCATATGATAGTCATATTTCTGCTCATCGAACGTGCCAAGTGTGGTCTCACCACGCGTGCTGTTGAACTGAGAGCGATAAAGATTGCGGATGAACTTACGCATCCTTGGAGAGAAGCTTGTATCCTCGTCCGGAACGGACGGAAGCTGCGGCGCGCTGTTGTTCTGACCGGCGAGGTGCTCGGAGCTGCCGCCGCCGCTGGCGTGGGGGCTCTGACGAGGGCTTTGACGCGGACTGCGGCGCTCCCTTATCCAGGAACTCACGGACTGACTAAGTCTTGTGAAGCGGCCGACGAACAGGATGAATATCACCGGTAGGGACAGGCAGATAATCCCAACGTTAAGCTCGACCAGACTGTTCAGTTGATTTTAGTATAGCAATGGAGAAATGAAACGAGATCGCTACTATGAAATAGGAAATTGTTGACTGACGTCGTAGCGTATACAGGTACAATCGTCCACGTGAAGTCAGATTTGTCAAAGACTTTCGGATTGGATCGGATAATGAGGTTGGTCAACCCAGCACCGGCGGCCCTAAGGGAAGATATGCCAGTTAGTGCGCGGATCTTGATCCTGAATATACAGGTTCCGACTCACAGCAGACCTGTCAAGAAGATAAGAGCTACACCAATCTTCCTCTTCTTGGACAGCTTAAGACTGGGTAGCTGATGAAGTGGAATAAATAGGACATAGAAATCGGTCACGACTCTGATATAGGCACCAGCAGTGACCAGATTGACCGAGATGCTATTGCAGCGCTGCGACACCGACGGAGACGCCCAAGTTTCGCCCACTCGCGGAACACAAGCAGCAAGATCGATGATGAAGAAGACGACAGCGAATGTGACGATCACAGCCAGACCAATCCAAATCATCCATCTAACATGGTTCACGAGCCCGAAGAGTCGAAGATAAAATAACAAGAAGCCGACTTTGATTGTCGCGTTTGTGACTTGGGCGAGGAGTCCGTCTGCAAGGGAGCCCTATTGAGACAGTATCTGAGGATTACCGCAGAGAGACTCGTGGAGATGAGAGTCCTACCTTTTGCCATTCGATGAACCGTCTCAGTGTCACATCCCATAAATGAATCCCAAGGACGCCACCTCCTGGATAGTAGAGAACTGTAGTTTCGTTATTTCAATACAAATTGTAATGAAAGTCAAGCCATGACGCAAGAACGTACGCTTTAATATGAGCCCAGAATACGATAGCACGAGGATCTAAGAGCCAAGTGAGTTCATTAGCCCCTGGTTCTCTCGACGGTATCTCGATGCGGCCCACCGTTCCGGCAATACAAAAAACTAGAAACATCTGTCAACTAATGATCGCCTTGAAGTATGTATGCGCGATCGGGCGCACGAGGTAATAAAGTGATGGTGGCTTACCATCATCTAACGCAAACGACTTCACGACCTTCAGCCGTGCGTAAAGGCGCAACAAGATTACCACAAAGACGAGGAATACAAGCACCGAGATCAGGATGATCAACTGGTAAGACCTGGACTCGGGGTGATCGAAATTGGAGTGCTGGCCGGGAGGCGGTGGCCTCACTGGCGTATGGTCTAGATCGTAGCCAACCATGATGATGGCGACAGCTGATGACATGCTCAACTAGGTAGACGAAACCAAAAAGTCAGAGAACAGCGAAGCTGTTTTCGGGGTTAATTCAATCCATTAAGTAATAAATGCAACATCGAGCATCGTCAGCCCGAATCCCCCGCAGTCTGCTAGGTAGTGGGTGTTTAGGTTGTGGTCTCAAGTAGGGAGCATGATCAATTCTGCGCCGAACATGTAGCGGGTAATACGAGAAATACAGTACTCTGATAGCAAATCAGACTACAGTGAGAAATGAGGGTGGCCAGTGTAGGGTGATATAGAAGGATTGCATGGCTGACAGTGCAACCTCGGGCTGGCTACCCCTCACATTTTCGCACCCTTCTCCGACAGCCTGCTTCTGCTGCTGCTATATTTATCTCACAAGGTTACTACTGTAGGGGCTGGCACCAACTAGTATGCCTTTCAGTTTGATGGTCCTGTAAGACGGAGAAATATACTCTTATCTTTATTCTATGGTGTAACTAGACATACTGAAGAAGTGCATCAGGGTAACTCGTTACTATAGGACTGTGACCCAACGGAAAGCGACGCGCGGCCTACATTAGCTCATATTCTCTAAATACCACAGTTTCAATATTGATATGGCTAACCCAACTTCATGAGACGCCGTGAGGCCATTCGAGGGATTTTCATAACCGGATGTAACTTCTGAGAGTGATAGCTAGAGGGCCGACAGAGCAGGTGTGACCTTGTAATACTCTTCCGCGTACAGTAGGATAGAATAGATATGGTAAGGCAGAACGCTTAGGGTTTAATTTCTTCACTCTATAGAGAGGCCATGGAGGGGGATTAACGACGCTTATTGATTGTAGCTAGATAGGAACACGTAGTGTAGCTTGCCAACGACCGCTGACGAACGGTCATCCTACTTCCAATCCGCCAACACCGTCTCCCCTTGGGCTAGATGCGCATATTCTATGCTCTTTTTCCACACCCAATCCCGCTTCTTCACGTCTCTCGACTCGGAACTAGTGTCAATAAGTCGACCGTCAAAGTAGTAGGCATCTTTAGGAGCCTCGCCTTCAGGGGTCATGCAGGTCGCGGCCTCGAGCACCTGAGACGCGGACGTACTCGGGCTTCTTACCAGTCCATTTGGTGAGAACCAGAGCACTATCGGGTAGATGATCTTGAATATCACGATGCGGATGAACCAAGGCGCATGGCGTTGGAGACCGGTAGGCATGGAGCCTGGGTCAATACCCACTACACAAATCCTGTTCAGCGCAGAGTCGCGATCGAGACGGCGCTGCAGTTCGTGCATCATCATGATCAAGAATAACTTGGCTGCGCCGTAGCGACGAAACCCGCTTCTCCATGAGGGATCCTCCTCTGCTGAGCTCCAGGTGCCTTTCGCGATCGCCTCGATGCTCTCCTCGTCCTGGACGATGGTTTTATACTTGTCGTTTGTGAAACAACCGCCGGAGTCGTTACGTTTGTCGAAGGGACTGTTGGAAATAGCTTGGCGTGAGCCTCAGTGCCAAGCTGTGAGTTCGGTAGCTAAGCGCTACTCAACACCAGACTTACTCATGAGATTGACTTCCGATGATCACTATGCGTCCAGATTCCTTGTCCACGCTTTTCAGTAAAAGCAGAGTGAGTAGCCAATGGCCCAAGTAGTTGGCGCTAAACGTCTTGTCAAAGCCATCCGAGGTCCACGTCTGTTTACCGAAGTCTTGGAATCCGGCATTGAGTATTAGGAGCTGGATTGGGGGAATACCCCCTGAAGCAATACGTGTGTTGATTGTCTCGGCGGCACGGCGAACGCTGTCGAGATCGGCAAGGTCTAGATTGACGAGATCATGAGAATGAGAAGGGACACTAGAGAGCGTGGTCTTCAGCGTTGATGCCGAATTGGCGTCACGGACCGTATACAGCCCATGGTACTCGGCAAAGGCGGATTTGGAGGTGATCTGTTGCACAATAGCAGAACCGAGGCCGCCATTGGCGCCGGTGACGAGAAAGGTACCTTTCAATTGGCTCATTTCGGGCCTCAACAGAAAATGACTATCGTTGGATGACTACATGCCTTTGAGAGGAACGGAGAGAGGTAGAGAGAGAGAGAGAAAGGTTTTCTCAATCCAAGAGTGAGTTGAACAACCCGGTCAGATACCTACGCGAGGCTGAAAGCATCTCTTTGGAGAGCGGGGGTTCATAGAACCAACAGTACCCATGCTTACCTATCTACCTACCTAGGTAAGGTACTATCACTGTAGCTGTCGGCTGAGCTGTCTAGCGGCAGGTGAGAAGAGGGTCGCACTAGGCAGCCCTGAGTTTTCTTTAACTTTTAGTTAATTGGAATTCTACGTAGAATTCCTTTTTTTTTGTATGGGGGCGCTTGGGCCTGGTCCGACGGCGGGGGGTAGAATTCTTTTTTAAGGGGGGGGGTAGAATTCTTTTTTTTAATTTTTGCAATAAGTAGTGCATTAGTATATAAAAACCTAATATTTATAAAAAAAAACAGCGCGATTTTAATAATATTATTTTTAAATAATTATAATTATAAAAAAACCGTTATTATTATTATTAAAGTTAAAAAGTTTAATTATTTAATAAAAACGTTAAATTAAAACTTATATAAAATTTTATTACTTTTTTTACTTTTTTTTTATAAAATTTTTTTTTTTTTTTTTTAATAAATATATAATAATACTTTTATATTTTTTTTTTTTTATTATATATAATATAAAATAAATATATAATAATATAAAAAAATAAAAAGCTAAAACAAATGCTTTTTTAAAAAACTAAATAGAATTTTTTTTTTTTATAATAAAAAAAGTAAAATTTTTTTTATAACTAAAGAGTAGAATTTTTTTTTTAAATAATAAATAGAATTTTTTTTTAAAATAAAAAAATAGAATTTTTTTTTTAAATAATAAATAAAATCTTTTTTTTATTATATATAATATAAAATAAGTATATAATAATATAAAAAAATAAAAAAATAAAATAAATGCGTTTTTAAAAAACTAAGTAGAATTTTTTTTTTTTATAATAAAAAAAGTAAAATCTTTTTTTTTAAATAATAAGTAGAATTTTTTTTTATAATATAAAAATAAAATTTTTTTTTTAAATAATAAGTAAAATTTTTTTTTATAATATAAAAGTTAAATTTTTTTTTTAAATAATAAATAGAATTTTTTTTTTAATTAAAAAATAAAATTCTTTTTTTAATAAAAAGGTAGAATTTTTTTTTTAATAAAAAAATAAAATTCTTTTTTTAAATAATAAATAAAATTCTTTTTTTAATTAAAAAATAAAATTTTTTTTTTAAATAATAAGTAAAATTTCTTTTTATAATATAAAAATAAAATTTTTTTTTTAATAAAAAAGTAAAATTCTTTTTTTAAATAATAAATAAAATTCTTTTTTTAATTAAAAAGTAGAATTTTTTTTTTAAATAATAAGTAAAATTTTTTTTTTAATAAAAAAGTAAAATTCCTTTTTTAAATAATAAATAAAATTCTTTTTTTAATTAAAAAGTAAAATTCTTTTTTTTAAGTAATAAGTAAAATTCTTTTTTTAATATAAAAGTAGAATTCTTTTTTTAAATAATAAATAAAAATTTTTTTTTAATAAAAAAATAAAATTTTTTTTTATAATTAAAAAGTAAAGTTTTTTATAAAGTAAAGTTTTTTATATAAAAAATACTTTTATAACTAAATTTTTATGTTTATTATAAAATAAAACTATTTTATATTAATATAAAATTATTATTAATAATATTATTATAGTTATTTTTATTTAAATTTAGTTTTAAAATAAAAAAGTTTAAATTATACTTATTATTAATTTTATATAAAAAAATAATATAAACTATTTAAAAAATTAAAAAATATAAAATAATTATATAAATTTAATAAATAAAATTTTTTTATAAGCTTATATATATTTTATTTATTTAATTTTTAAATATAATTAAATAAAATTATTATAAAAATAATTTCTTTTTATTTTTTTATTTAATAAATTATTTATTTTATTTTATTTTTTATATAATATATAAAAAGTAAATAATAATATAAAATAATAAAACGTTAAAATATATATTTTTTAAAAAAACTAAATAAAATCCTTTTTTTTTATAATAAAAAAAGTAAAATCTTTTTTTTTATTAAAGAGTAAAATTCTTTTTTTTAAATAATAAATAAAAATCTTTTTTTATAATATAAAAATAAAACTTAAAATAAAATAAAAATATTATATATAATTAAATTAATTATTATAATAATATAATTTAATAATTAAATAAATAATTAAATAATATTAATATAAAATTATAAATATTAATAAAAAAAAATAAGTATTAATTATATTAAAACATTTAAAAAATAAAAAAACGATTTTTATTCTTTTTTAAAAAAGGAACTAAGAACATTTTTTATTATAACTTAAATTTAAACTAAAGTTTTTTAAAATTATATACTAAATATATTATTATTATATTATTAAAGCTATATTTTTTACTTATATAAGCTATTTTAATTAATAATATATTTTATATATAATTTTTTTAAGGCTAAGCTTTTTTTTTTTTTTTTTTTTTTTAAACAATATGTTTATTTTTTAAAATATATTAATAATTATAACTAAAAAATTAACTTAATAAAACCTTTATGATACGGACCTGTAGGGGGTCACTAGCCACGCAGTGGCTAGTGGGCCAGAAGGGCAGTGGCTAGTAGGGCTCCAGCCCACCTTAAGTGGCAGTGGCCTTTGGCCACCACCACCACTTACACTTATACATACACATATACACATACAACCACAATAGACACGATTGCAAGGCAAGCACCCCTTTCAATCTCGTGTCAAGTGGTGCCTCCACCGGTAATCGGCTGGGACCAGCAACTACTACGATGTAGTCGTACGGCGAATTCAGGTACCCGTGCGAACCGCAGACCGACCAGACTACACGGTAGTTGCAAATCCGAGCCGTTTGCCCCCCCGAACCAAACACTAAGTTGTTCCCACGATCGATTCTCGTGGTTGAGAAAGACTTTGTTGTTTGCCGGCAGCATTACTTGTACG
This sequence comes from Xylaria cubensis, assembly GCA_022385715.1. Lineage (NCBI taxonomy): Eukaryota > Fungi > Ascomycota > Sordariomycetes > Xylariales > Xylariaceae > Xylaria > Xylaria cubensis. Next base: position 4,994 of record MU279180.1, on the reverse strand, counting down.
GCGAATTCAGGTACCCGTACAAAGATAACCACGCTGTCGCCGTTAAGCAACTAAACACCTATTCGAATCCCTTACCCAACCGACCCAGCGCTGTTTGTATAGCCAAAAAGCATGAGTACGCCATACCACAGCTGTGTAAGAAGGCAGGCTTTGCTTGTACGCTTTGAGTGAGCCGATCGGGATCTCAACCGTACAAGCCCTGCAATACGACACCTTAACTGGTTGTTCGTTACGACTACATCGTCGCCGTCTCCGTCTCTGCCCTTCCCACAACAACCAACGACCTACCCACCGACCTACACCTACCTACTCCTGTACAGACCTGTACAGACCTGTACAGACATATAGACGAATTGGTGGATTTGGTGGGTGGCAAGGCTATTGAGGACAATAGGTATTTGTTGTGTGCGCGGCACTTGATACGGACCTGTAGGGGGTCACTAGCCACGCAGTGGCTAGTGGGCCAGAAGGGCAGTGGCTAGTGGGGCTCCAGCCCACCTTAAGTGGCAGTGGCCTTTGGCCACCACCACCACTTACACTTATACATACACATATACACATACAACCACAATAAACACGATTACAAGGCAAGCACCCCTTTTAATCTCGTGTCACTTTATTATAAAAATTTATTATATATTAATTATATAAAATTGTTTTATTTTTTATAATTAATTTTTTAAAAATTAAAATAAATTTATTAAAATTAATTATAAAATATATATTTATTTATTAATTTATATAAGAATTAATATATAATATTTTATTTTTTTTAAAATATTTTATAATATAAAAAGATTTAAAGTATATAAAAGCTTAAATTTTAAAAAAAAAACTTATTTTTTATGTTTTATTTTTTAAAACATAAAAAATAAACTTAAGCTTTATTTTAAATTTAAACTAAAAACTATTTATTAATAAAAAGGAATTTTACTTAAAGTTTGTTTTTTTTGTTATATAAATATGCATAGACTTTATATATATTAAAGGGTAGAGTTTTATTTTATAAAAAGGTAAAGTTTTATTTTTTTTAACTTTTGTTATATATGTTATAAGCTATTATAAGCAGCAAAAGATTATATAGCATAATAAAGCAACGCTGTTAATATTGCTATTATAATTACTTAACGTTAAAAAAGTTATTATTATTACTATTAATTAACTAATAATTATAATATAATAACAACCTAATTTTTTTTAATTAAAAAATTTACTACTTATTCCTTTATTTTTTAATAAAATTTATTTATTTTAGTTAAAAATAAATAAAAAGCAAGCATTATTTACTAAAAAGGTTTAATAATATATTAATTATTAAAAACAACATATACTTAAAAATACTTTAAATTAAAAATATTTCGTTCTTTTATATTAAAGATCTTTTTTTAAAAGTATAAGTTAGTTCTTTATATTTAATAAAAATATATTATATTATATTTTCTTTTGCTTTTAAAATAGACTAAATTTTTTTTTACTTTTATATTAAAAGCAAAAAATATAAATAATATAAGCTAAGTTTTTTTTAACTTTATACTAAAAGCTAAAAATATAAGCAGTAAAAATTAAGTGTTTTTTTATTTTTATATAAAAAGCTAAAAGAATTAATAATATAAGTTATATTATACTTTATTATAACTATTTTATATAAGTATATTAATAATTACTTATTTATATTTAGTATAATATTCTAACTTTTTATTCTTTTTATAAAAGCAGTTATAAATAAATACTTATTTAGTAGTAAAATATAGCTTAAAAACTAACTTAGCTTAAACTAATTATAAAAACTGCTATATTAATACGTATATTATTAATATTAATATATAGCATAGTAAAAGCTGTTTTATTTAATTATATATTATTAATTAAAAAAAAGCAGCGCTAGTTTTAAATATTATATTATGCTTACTTATTTAAATAAGGTTTTAAAGTATAAATAACTAAAGCATAAGTTAACGTTAATAATAAGCATTATATATTATAAGCTTATATAATTTATTAGCTTTTAAAATAAAGTTATAATTTTTATAATACTAATTATTTTAAGCATTATATACGCTTTTAAATAAAACGTCGATTTTAAAAATAAGTACTAAATAATATATTATATTTGCTTTAAAACAGTAGTTTTTTTATTTATTACTTTTTATTTTAGCAATAAATAAAAAAATCGTTTAGTAAAAGTTAAAATATATTAATAATTAATACTATAATAAATAATAATAATAATAATAAATAATAAAGCAAATAATATAGCTATATATATAATATTAAGCATAATATTAAATAGTATTTTTAAGCTTTATATTAAATATAAGCGTTATAATTTAATATTTTTGCTTATAATTTTATTTTTTTATATAATGCTTTAAACTTTTTAAACTTTTTTTGTTTTTATTTATTACTAATATTAATATATTAAAAAATATAAAAAAGTAAAAAAAAATAAATATATAACAAAAAAACAAATATATTTTTAATTATAACGATAATTTATTTTAATTTTATATAAATAACGCTTTAAAATTTTGTTTAACTTAATTTTTATTTTTTTAAAAGCTATTACTTTTTAAGCGTTTAAAATTAATTAGTTTAATAAAAGCTAAAATTAATTTATAAAAATTTAAAAAGCTAATATATATTAATAATTTAAAAAAAAATATTTTAGTTATAAACGTTTTATTTTTTAATATATAACTTTTATATATTTAATTTTAAATTATAACTAAGCTTTAAAGCTTTATTATGTTTATTAAATTATATTTTTAAATTTTTAATTAAATATTTAGCTTTATGCTTAAGTTAGCTACGTTAAATTTTATATATATAATAGCAAAATTATAATAAATTAAACAATTATTAATTTAGCTTTTAAAAAATAAAAATATTATTAAATGGTTATTATTTTATTTAAAAGTTTTTAATAAAAAAAAAGATTATTAAACTTAAAAATATAAATTTATTATAACGATTTAATTATTTATAAGCAAATTATATTTTTATAATATTATATTATTTATAATAATTATACTTTTATTAAAATATTTAATTAATAGTTTTTTTATTTTTATTTTTTTTATAATAACGAACATATTTTTAAATATAAAAGCTTAATAGTTAGTTTATAATATAATACTTATAATTTATAACTGCGTTTATTTTTAATTAATAAAATAAAAGCTATAATAATATTAAAAAGTTATTTTTAAAAAGTTTATTAATATAACTTTATTTTATTACGGTTTTTTAATTTAATACGTTATAATTATATTTTAAACTTAATTTAAATATAAAAAAGCTTTAAAAAATATACTAAATATATAAACCTTTTTTAATATAATAGCTAAAAAAAGTAAAAAAACCTATAAAATATAAAAAAAGTTTAATAAATTTAACTATTAAATAAATAAATTAGCATAACTAAATTATAGCTTTGTTTTTTATAAAATATAAATTATATATAAATTTTAATACTAATAATAAAAGTTTATTAAGCTTATTAATAATAGCATTTTTTTGTTTTTAATATATAGCTAATAATTTAAAAGTAAAAAATAAAAATTTAACTATATAATTTATAGTAATAAATATATAATATAATAATATAATATAAATAAATATATTAATTATTATATTATAATAAAATAATATGTTTAATTTATTAAACAGATTAAATTAGCAAAAAATTGTTATATTTATAAATAAAGCTTTTTTAATTAAAGTTTTAATAGTTTATTTTGCTATATATTTTTATTTATTATATTTTATTTCTTTTTAAGCTAAGAATTTTATATGCTTTTTAGCTTTTTATATAGCAGTTAAAAAAACCTAACTAACTTATATTATAAATTTTAAACAAAGTTTAAATAATTAATATTTAATTATATTTTAATAAATATTAATATTAATAATATTAATACTTATTTTTTTTTTTAATAAAATAGTTAATTAATAAATTATTAAATAATTTAATATATTAATTTATTAAAAAATATATAAATATATATAAAAAGTTGCTTTAACTGCTGCATTATTAACGCATTAATAAGGGTTATTGCTTTATTAATAATAACTACTATAATAATTGCTTATTTTATAAGTTTATAATTATTACGGGGTTATTATATAAAAGGCAAGCTATTTGCCCCTTTATAATATATAAAAAATAAAAAAAAAGTTTTAGCTTTAAAGCTTATATTTAGCTTTATTTAATAATAAAGTTATATATTTTTATTTATTTCTATTAGCAAATAATAAACTTATAAAGTTAAAAAATATAATAATAATAATAAGCTATTTTATTAAGCTATAAACTTTATAAAAGGGCATAATTTTAAAATAAGTTTATGTTTTAAAACAATAGCTTATATAAGCAATAATAAGCATATAATAAAGCTTATATAATAATTATTACAAAAAAAAGAATAAATAAAAATAATATAATAAAAATTAAATAATAATTAATTTATTATATATATATATATATATAATTAAAAAAAATAATATATATATAATTAGTTAAAAAAGCTTAAGTTAAATATAATAGTAATAGTTTTAATAATAAGTATAATATATAATATATAAAACTAAAGCTTAAAAAAAAAAAAAAATAAGTTTATAATATAAATAAAAATAATAAGCTAATATTTAATAGTTTATAATAGCTAAAAGTATAATATAATAATATAAACTAATTATTATATTATTTAATTTAAAATAGTTTAGTTTTTTTAAATTTTTACCTTATTTTTAAATATTTTTTTTTAATAAAAAATAATAATTTTTTTAATTATTTATTATAATAATTAACTTTATTAAAACATATTTAATTAATTAAATAATACTTTTTAATTTTATTAATTTTTTTTTTTAATAAAATAAAAAAAAGTATTAAAAAGTATTTCTTTATTTATAATATATAAAAAGTTAAATTAATAAATAATTTATTATAAATTTATTAAATATAAAATGTTATTATATTTATAAAGTTTTTA
>MU279179.1:0-19390 GCA_022385715.1 Xylaria cubensis | reverse complement strand
GCTATTATATTATTAATTAATTATTTTAATAAGCTTAAATATAATTTATTAATAGTTTTAAAACATTATATTATTTATTTAAATAAATAATTTAACTAATTATTTTTAATAAATATTATAATTATGTTTTAAAATAATATATTAGTTTTAATTAAATTAATAAGCTTTTTTACTTTTTTTAAATATTTTTAAAATGTTTTAAAACATATTAAACTTTTTTTTAAACATTATTATTATAAAACTTTGCTTTATTTATTTTAAAATAAAAGCAGTAAATATATTAATTATTTTAAGTTGTTTAAAATAATTTAAATATTTTAATATTTAAAGCGTTTTAAGCTATTCTTTATAAGATTTAATAAGCTAAAAGTATTTTTAAAAGTTTAAATTATAAGCTTTTAATTTAAACGTTTTATTTTAATTAATAAAATTATTAAGCTTTATTAATAAATGCTTTTATGCTATAAATAAAGCTATTTTAAATATTAATTGCTTATTTAAGCTTTTTTAATATAGTAATAAATTTAACACTTATATTAGTAGTAAATATTACATATAAAACTTTTAATTATTAAAAATAAACAAATCTAATTATAGCATTTAATAATTTATATATTTCGTATATTGTATTAAATTATATAGTAAAAAAGACTTTATATTATACTAATTTAATATAAGTGGACCTTTTCTGCTATAACTACTAACACACCCTTAAAATCTGACAAATATAACATATAAAACATACAATTATTAAATGCTGCAATTGGATTCGCTTATTTCTAATACATACGGGCTTTATTTGATCTAAAAAGCTTAAAAACGCAGTCTTTTTAAATAAGGGCTAAGTGTACGGCTTTTGACCGCTTTCCTAATTAGGCAATTCTGCCGCTTTGGTGGTGGCACTGTATACTAGTGCCACGCGTATCGCAGACTTTTGATCCCGACATCAGTAGGTACCGGCTATTATAAAATGATTGCGGCCGGGTTAGCACCCTCATCTAGTAAGAATTTGACCATCTCTTCATGTCCATACATTACGGCCTGGTGTAGAGGCGTCTGCATGGCATTATCCCGCACATGCAGGCATTCGGAGCATTTATCTGCATTCTCCCTCGCCACAGCCATACTGCCGGTCCGGGCGGCCTTGTGCATGGCCGTCTGCCCATCGGCATCTCGCAGCATCGCGTTGGCACCCGCCCCTAACAGCTCCTGAGAAACGTCGATATGCTGCGACGAGGCGGCAATGTGGAGCGCCGATTGGCCATCGGCAGTCAGCGAGTCTACGTCGAGAGGGCTCTTTGTTGCCAAGAGCATGCGGACTATGGTCGCCTGCCCCCTGCGGCTGGCAATGTGAAGCGCGTTATAACCCCGCATGCAGGGGCCCGACGACAACCCCAACCCACGCACCATAGCAGGGTCCTCATCCGCCGTCCACGTCCCCGTCCCTGAAACCGTGTCTATATCCATCTGTGTATCTGGTATACCGGGATCGAGGCTTGTGTTGCTGAAAAAAGCGCCGCTTTGCGCGCACGGATCGAGGAGTTGCAGACCGGATGCGGCCAGCAAGGCATTGTTAAGTGGATAGAGCTCAGGCGTATCGCTGGGTACTTGTGACTGGAGTGCGGGCGTGCTTGATGAAGAGTCAAAGCTCACGGGCAACATGTCGGTGGTCCATGGTATAGCTGCCTGTGTGAGCGGCGGTGTCCCTGCGGCAGGGCCTGGATCTGAATGGGCGGATTGGAGTCTGAAGTGTTGTAGTCGCGGAGACTGTGTCCGTTCTCGTCGCCGTGGAGATTCGGAGGAGTGTGAGTGTGTGGCAGGCATTGTTCGCGGCACAGACTCGCTGGCTCTTTTGCGTCCGGGTGGCCGTGGAATTGTGTGGGGTTGCGTCCATGTTAATGGTTTTTTGGTAGTATTATGACTCTTGGCCGTTGACTCCATTCTCCCTATGCGTTCTCCTGAATGGCAGATTGCTAACCACACATAAACTTAAGATTGCGGCCTCTTCTTAAAGTTACATGCAACTTACGTCGGTTTTGGTTTTGATAGCGCCGCCAATGTCGGGGATGGGTGATATTGTCCAAATTATTATACTCAACAACGGTGACGGCCCCCATCGGAGATCACAGGGAAGCAATCCTCATGAAAACCACAGTCGTCATTCCATATGAAAGGGTGTGCTCATTGATCACAGGCTGTGCCGCTGTTGAATAGGTACAATAGACAACCCCACAATAACCTTAAGCTGGAACCTCAGGGTCGCACTGCTGAAACAACGTGAAGATATAATAGGTCAAATCGTCATAAGGCGTTTTGCTAATTATTTTTAGACACCTATCGGTTATTGTTACTCGTACAATTCTACGGTCCAGGGCGTACGGTCTGGCCCGAGCTGGCCATCGGTGCTTGTTAGTACCTACCGGAGCTATAAAGCATGCATCGCTGGGCCGCAGCCTTACTTTGTATGTAAACAACACGCGCTCTGTGATGTCATGTGTATGCATGGCGCCTAACAACAAAACGCCGTTTGTATGCATGGCGCCCAACAACAAAGTGCCCTGTGTCAGAATGCGCATATTAGAGGTCTATCAATAAGATCACTGGCTTCTTGCCCTGACGATAAAAATCTAACACTGTGCGGCAGACCTACGGATACCGGAGGGAGAAAGAACATTTCATAAACTTCGAGCAAGCTCCTTTTTATTGATAACTGCACTCATGGCCTCTCTGGATTTCTCGTTTTATCGGAGTATGAGGCTCGATGTAGCCAATCGGAGGATTCGTGTTTAGATTGCCAGAACACCACCGAAGAGGACTTGTCAAAGTTGAGTGGTGAGAAGTTGTTTTTCCCTACTGTGTGGGCATGCGACAAAGAATCTGTGAGAAACTGACCCATTACGTCAGCGGTTGTCTTGTTGGCTACCGAAGAACCAATCTTGAAATCTAACAAAGGTCTATAAATACGTATATGAGTGAGATAGTTTTAAACAATATGAGAATCCGCCATAATATGTCATACATAGGTAGGCTTCTAGAAACAATCCAAATTGTTTTGCTAAGGTAGAAGGCACCAGTTAGCAGTTATCGTAAAACTTGAGAGCTAGCTGCCTACCAAAAGGGCCAAGTGCTTTTCTAAGGTAGATGGTAGACCGGGCGTCTAGCGGCGGGGTATACGAGTATATTGGAGCAACTAGAGAGAGAATAGGAATATCCCGTAAATAATTAAACTAAAAGGTGAAGATCTCTAGTCTCACTACTGTCTTCTAATACTTGAAGACTATTCGTGGCAAAGGGCGTAGAAGCGTGGCACGGGTACCCAGAGTCCAGACAACATATACTAGCGAGCAGTGCAAGTAGTCGTTCTCATGCATATTGTTGAAGAAATTTGTGGCTAGTTGCAACGGGCCCAGCTAGTTCAAACGCAGAGATTAACATACAATCATCTAACTAGGCTAATTCCATTCGCCCGTTCCACATACTAAGTGCCACCTCCAACTCAATATCGTACAAACTTCTCGTCTCATTGGGTCATTATCAGGCTTGCTCAATGGTCATGAAAGATCCTCTCACCCACGAAACTTCTGTTTCCTGAACTTCTGTTTCTTCTCTTCCTTTGAGGTAGCTTGGGATGGTGGCGTAGATGCCCGGGGTAGCGTGAGGCCGATAAGAACAGCGATGCCAACAGCAATGATCTCCGGGAGCACCGACATGAAAAGGTAAATAGTAGTACTTCCAACGAGGATGTTGAATCTGAGTTGCCCGGAGAAGGCGAAGAGCAGTCCGAAAGCCAACCGAACAGCAACGAATGGAGAGGCGGCCGCTATTGTCCAAAGTAGTCGAACTTCAATCCGCGGAAGCTCGATCTTGTGCGCGAGGATAATAAAGAAGATTAGCGCCGTCGCGCCGAACTCGGCTGCGAAAACGGCATCGGCCGCTTTGGTGAGGCCGTTTGGCACCCATGGCGAGGGCGAGTTTGCCGGCGGTGTGATTGCTGCGCTACCGGAAGCGAGGCCGATGCCAGTCAGACTGGCGGCAAAGATCAGACTAAAGTAGAGTCTCGGAATCGGTTTATACAACCAGCCATTGCTTATTTGTGCAATCGGAAAGTTAGTAGATATAGTATTGTGAGTGTTGAGCAGCGATGAGACGGCGTGCCGTTTCAGCCGTGGACAAGGGCCTGTGTTGATCGAACTCACAGTCTCCCTAACATGCCGGCACTAATCCCTATCAGGGGTGCGATGCCAATGCTCTCCGTGACGAGGGCCCCTGCGTATATGGCACGGGTCGGATGGCTAATGGTAGCAAGTTGGAATGAGGCTCCGGTCAAGCGTAGCAAACTAAAGATTACGACGATAGACCAGCCTCCGGCTCTGTGCCACCCGTGTTTATGGCATAAAAACAGTCCACCGGCTAGGTAGAACGCGAAGAAGGCAAGCTGCACGATGGCCGTGGCATCACGAAAGTTAAGGTCGGTCATGATGAGGCAATCAAGGCGCCGGATTTGATAGAAGTGACAAGATCTTGAGTTGAACGATTACTCGAAACCTAGACTTTGGCGTTTAGTAGGATGGAGATGGTATTATAAGACTTAAGATACGAGGAAAAGGTATCGCGACTGGGCGGCGCACTACTTCAAAACATCCTGGGAGTTGTTATAAAAAAAACCAGTATCTTTTACAAGCTTGAACACTTGCGTCATGATCGTTTTGCGAAGACGCCAGTAATTGGTGTTGTTGTGAGTGCTATACATATATCCGTCCCTTAAAATTCCCCGATTAGGAAAATCGCAAGGAGTTAAGGACGCTTTCCCCAATCTGGACTGCACCCTAGAATTGGTATATAACCAGATGATCGCTCTAGCTAACTAAATGTCTGACCACCTATTCGCTATCGAGTCGGGTAGGTGGTAGTGATGTATTAGCTGAGTTAAAATTATCTACACAATGTCACTTGGTGCCATGAACGTCACCAAGACTTAATAAGATGCTAAATATCTGGATTTCTTCAGTAAATAGCCCCAAATAACCTTTTCTTTCGCAAAACACACAAGTTCTCACCGTTGACACTTCGCGTCATGGACAAAACAAAACAAACTATCTTATTCATGACAAACGCCGAACTCGGCCAGTCCTCCGTTATGCTGGCTGTGGCCGGTGAGCTAGTCGGGGATGCAGGGCTCGACATACACATTGCTTCGTTCGCGGGGTTGAAAGATCAAGTTCCTCCGGAGGTCACTTTCCATACCCTGCACGGCAAGTCGATGAAAGACTGCTTTCTAGATAAGGGATTGGAGTTCTTTCCTAGACATTCTGCTGGAGTCAAAGGTGCTATGCAGTCATACAGCGACCTGCTTCCGTTGATCATGGCGCCGTGGGAGCCAGATGAGCATCTTGCCCTGTATGACCACTGCGTGCAGTTGATGAGAGAGATAAGCCCCGATACGGTGGTTTTGGATCCTCTACTAGGTCCTTCGATCGACGCCTGCAGCACCCTCCACCAACGAAACATTGTGTTGAGCCCTGCAACATTCAAAGACCACGTAATGAATCTGCAGCCCCGGGGCGAAGTCCTATGGAAATATCCTGTGTAAGCAAAAAGATTCCATCCCTCTTTCAACGCTTTCTGATTTTTGTTCTTAGGTTTTGTTCGGGGTTTCCGGTCCCACTGCCCCTGTCTTATGTTTTCACCAACATCTACCTTGTATATCAGCTTGTGAAACTGGCTTATTTTAGCCCGAGGGTACAAGCCCTCATCAAAGCGCGCAATGACTACGGCATCCTGGGGAAGATGACGAACGGTTACAACCAGTGTGATCCAGACGTACTGCACCTGGTCCCTGCGATGAAACAGACGGACTGGCCGTTCTCGGTCATTCCCCCAAACGTGGTCGGTTGCGGGCCCATCTTGCCTGCTCATAAACCCCTTGTAGAGATTGATCCTGAGTTGGCCTCCTGGATAAGGGGGCGGCCAACTGTAGTAATAAATATGGGCTCACATGTCACGTACGAGACAGGCCAGGCCGATGAGGTGACTGCCGCTCTACATCAATGTCTACAGCTGCATCCACACATACAATTTCTCTGGAAACAGCGCAAGACGGAGCAGTTGGACTTGTCGTCGTCATCATCAGTCGACGGGACTTTGGATCCGAGAATTAGACTCATTCCGTGGCTGCCTTCGACACCTGTTGCGTGTCTCACGGCGTCCGACTCCGTGTTAGCCTATGTCCACCATGGCGGCTCCAACTCATTTCACGAATCACTTGCCGCTGGCGTGCCGCAGGTTATCTGCCCTGTCTGGATAGATACGTATGAGTTTGCCACCCGCGCCGAGATGCTGGGTATTGGTATTAAGGGCAATGAAATGGCGGCGCCGGATGTGAAAGCAGACGAACTCGCCAGCGCTCTCGAGAAAGTCCTCGAAAGCACGATCGAAATGAAGAAAATGAGAGACAAGGCTAGGAGACTAGCCAGTGAAGTCGGCTATCTAGATGGCGGAAGGAAGGTCGCCGCAGACCAGATCAGGAAGCAAGTGTTTCAAGATAGTGTCCGGTCATCCGAGAAGGAGTAGCGAGTTTGACGTTGCTTTTCTCCCAGTGTAAAACGTCTTGTAATAATACAGCTTTGGTTTCTTTTTGTGCAATATAAGTCAGCTAAAACCTATTTCGTTCTATATCGCTTTTGACTTTGATCACGTAATTCTTAAGAGAAGAAACGATATTTAGTACGTGAAAAATTTACCATTCCAACTCCGGAGGCTCCCTGAGTGGAGGCAAGGTACGTCAAGTAAAGGCATCGACTGTGAGACCTTATAGGCTTAATCTTTTTCTAATATCGCGCAGCTGTTGTCATGTAATGGTCCAAAATAACATATTGTATGGAAAGGACATATGTCGGAATAGAAATAATAATCCTGCAGATAAGGTCGCTCTTCCAATCAAATGATATCTCAGCAAAGTGACCACGCGAATGAAAACGACAAAATATTGTTAATAACTACAATCAATAAGTACTTGCCAACATGCCTTCACTGATCTATCTAAGTCCTCGCATCTTTCTCGACTTTCAGAGCGTCCAGCATCTCTTTCTCTGACGGTAGGTTTGTAATCATTAAGTACAAGATATTCTACACATCAAATGTCAGTCTATAACCCCAGAAAAAGATTGTTATAAGTGCTATCAGATCAAAGACGTACCCTGGCTAGTCTTCGCTTCTTCGGTTTCTTCAGACCCTTCTCTCTTGCTCGTTCGGCGGCTCCCGGGTCCATTAGAGCCTCGAGGGGCGTATTAGGGTTCTTCCTGATCTAAGAATGGCGGAACGTGTGTCAGTTGTGAAATATCAAGACGAAAATGGATTAGTGTAGTGTAAAGAGCGCGGAACGAAGCTATTAACGCACGCATGGTACTTACCCACTTGGCCGTCCGCTTGCGGTCCCGACGAGCTCCATACCTTGCCATGGCTCGCGCGAATCCGTGTTTGGCGGGCGCGCTTCCCTGTCCGTTGCCACCTGCGGCGCCATCGAGACCGGGAAATACGAGCTCGGCCGTCTCAGGGAATTCAAACGGGCCGAATTGCCCATCGGCGTTCCTGAACTTGTCTCCCATCGACGTCGACCCGTCCACCCTCGCCCCAGCACTGGCAGCAATGTCCGCTTCCGTGACCCGCTCGGCGCTTCTGTTGCTGTAGGCCACGACCATGGCGAATAGGCCACGCGGTCGGAATAGCTCGGTATTCATCTTCTGGAGGAATGCATTCTGCCTGCGTGTGCCGAAGGTTAGTAACTGAGAGCTAAAATTGGGTTGCATCCCTCTGATAGCAGATAGTAGAGAATCACAAACCCTTGGCGGCCATTCAATTCTTTGTATATCCCCGTGACAATCTGGACGGGCAGAGCGACGGCGGCACCGTATCCGCCAGGTATCGCAAAAGTCGCGACCGTGGACAGATTGATGATATCAGCCAGTGGAGACCACATCATGGATTTATCGAACTCGTCTAAAAAGGCCATGAACATTTGCTGGTCAAGGCCACAGGACTCAAGGTCTGGCGCATAGGCTCGTATGAATCCCCTGTGGCGCCGTTGCGGCCGGCGCTGGGGCAGGATGACGGGGTGCTGGAGGCGCCCCCTCGACGTTTTGTGAGCCGCGGGCACAGGCTGCAGTGCATTGTCCAGCACCCTCTTATTATCTTCACTGGATGCGCCGACAATCTCGTGCTGGGCATCATCTAGATCCCACTCATAGTTGGATTCGTCGGAAGAGGATGCGGTCGCCTGTTCGGCGAGACGATCTAATATTCGTGTTAGTGAGATGAGAAGAAAGCGAGGCGGAAATTTCCGTTCACCGACCGTCTCGTTTCGTGAAAATACCCATGGCCACAAGTGCTAATGGTCGCGAATGCTGGAATTTGGTTTACAGAAGTTGGGAGAAACCCACGAAATCAATCAAATAGGTAGCTTGCTCTCAGCAGGGAACAGCACATTCAGACGTTCAAAGCAAGGCCGACGCAAAGGGTATACTTCGACGTCATAGCATATTTGTTCTGATGTGGTATGTTTCGCCTATAAATAGCGATAATAAAACAATGTGATGTCACATGCCTATAAGTAGTAATACACAACTACTGTTGGTTGTTCAGCACTGCCCGAAACAGTAATGATCGTTGTGGCACACCACAACGCGACAACCCCTTACAAAGCGCTCTTATCTCTCAACTACCTAGGTAGACAGTTGGCAATGTTGCTACGACCGTACAAGAGATGCCACAATAATAACAAGTTCACGACGATTATTTCACTGTAACAATATGTGACATATGTAAACATTTGAATCAATCTTCACCAATAAGCGTCTTATGTCTTACTATTTTCAATGTTAAATTATTACATAGCTAGGCTGTCTAAATATCCTCTTCCAACTTTTGATGTTTGACAAGCTCAGCATAGCGACCATTTCGGCGTCGCATCAGGTCCGAATGGGAACCTTGTTCTATAATTCGCCCCTGGTCAAATACGTAGATGATATCTGCCCGCTTGACGGTACTCAACCTATGAGCCACTACAATGGTTGTCCTCCCTCTAGATGCGTTCTCAAGCGCAGCCTGGACCACATGTTCAGATTCCGAATCGAGTGCACTCGTGGCCTCGTCAAGCAGCAGGATACGTGGGTTCCGAACCAGCGCACGTGCGATCGCAATACGTTGTTTCTGGCCCCCCGAAAGAAGGACGCCTTTGGACCCGACAACAGTATTAAAACCTTCCGGTAGCGACAGTATGAAATCGTATATGTTGGCCTCGCGACAGGCAGATTCCACGTCGTGATCCGGGACATCGTTGGACGTGCCGAGAAGAATATTCTCCTTGATAGTCCCTTGGTACAGCATCGGCTCCTGGGACACGAGCGCTATAAATGAACGATAGTCGTTAACGTCCAGACTTCGGATGTCTTTTCCATCAACGTAGATGGTACCTGATGATGGATCGTAGAATCGCTCAAGAAGTGCGATTGTTGTACTCTTCCCGCACCCTGATGGTCCGACTAACGCCACATACTGGTTTGGCTGCACCGTCAGGCTCAATCCAGAGAGTACGGGGCCAGGCCGAGTAGGGTATTGGAAGTGTATGTCGCAAAGCTGAATCGCGCCCTGAATGGCTTGTACTTTATCTTTATCATCCTGCGACCATGTATCTATCGAGGGTTTCTGCTCGAAAAGGGTTTTTAGTTTATTGGCCGCTTGGTATGTTTTTCCTAGATCAGGCGCAAAAGAGAAGACGGACCCGGCCGACTGGGCCCCGTAAATCACGGCGATAAAACACACAAAAAAGTGAAAAAGGTCGTACTCGTGATGCGCGATCAGCTGGCTGCCGTACCAAAATCCGAGGGCAAAGGCAAGGAAGAGGAATGATTGCGACGCGGCATACAAAAGCGACGATTTAGCAACTGAAATCAGACTACATCTTTGCTGCGACGTGAGAATCTGTTTGTAGTGTTGTAGAACGTCGGCTTCCCGCGTTAGTGAGGCCACGGTTCGGATACTAGAGATGGCTTCCGAAGCGTAGGAGGCGCTGCGCTCGTATGCCTTTTTCGACCGTTTTTGAAAGTGTGTGAGCATGTAGAATCTGAAGAACCCGCATGCGAGAATTACCGGCACGGTAGCAGTGCACACAAGGGCCAGCTTCCACCCGAATACCAGAGCCACGGCAATAGACGATATTAACGTGGTCGCTACTGTAAGTAGGGTCCCGAGGGTGGCTCCGCTCAGCCCGGCCACGTGAGTTGCTTCTGTCGATAGAAAAAAAGTCAACGCGCCAGTTGGGTTCTCGTCGAAGAAGGCCACATCCTGCCGCAGCATGGTCCTGAAGGCTTGGTCGCGAACCCTGTGAATGAGGATAGCGGAGCATCTCGCAAATGCAGTCCCTTGACCGATTTGGGCGATGAATATGACCAGCGCTAGAACAAGATACATCAGGCTCCAGAAGTCACTGCGGCTTTTCACCTCGTGGCGATTATCAGATGAGATAGGTACGCTAAGGGTCTGGCATGGCGTCAGTTCAACAACATCTTTGCAGATTCATAACAGCAGACTGTGGTAAAAGAGGCACTCACCAGAACCTGCTTGGCAAACAAAAATGCATGCACCGGGTTGCCGCTGCCGCAAATGATGGCCCAGAACAAACCCCAAATCATGAGCATCCACTCCTGCTTGTTGAAACGTGCCACGAATCGGACCAAAGTCCAGAATCCATGCTGCACTTCTTTGTCTTGATCTCCCTCTTCTTCCGTCATTTCTTCAGTTCTCTCAAGCGGTCGCTGATTCTCAACATCCACTCCTGAGTATTGGGAGTAGGTAGACATCGGGTTACGTTGAGACAGATTGCGTTGAATGAGCTCCTCAAGAGTGGAGTCTTGAGAGTACACGCTGGAAGTCCCGACTTGAGACCGTCGATTGGGTCGGTCATGGTACGTGAAATCAGAATCAAAATCCTCATAAGTATGGCTTCCTGAAACCCTACTGAGGGCTGAGATTCCGGAAAATCGATTTAGCATCGCGGAAATGCCGCTATTGCGCCATCCGGAAGAGGGGGATAGGGGGGATACAGCAAAGCTCCCTCGAGCCACTAGGTCGTCATGGCCTCCGGGTTGTAAAGAGTTTCGTATTTGTCGTGAACTTGACGTTCGTCTGCTTTGAATTGATGCTGATCTTCCTACTTCAAGACTCTGAGCTTTCACTAGGTTGTAGTATGCGCCTCTCTTCGCAAGAAGATGGTTATGGGTGCCCTGCTCGACGATGGAGCCTTTTGACATGACCGCAATGTTGTCTGCGTTCTTAATCGTCGACAGGCGATGGGCGATGGTGATAGTTGTTCGCCCTTCAGAAGCGGCCTCCAGCGCAGCTTGCACAAGTTCTTCTGACCTGGTGTCTAAGGCACTGGTAGCTTCATCTAAAAGCAGGACTAATACAGAAGCTCGATTAGGATCCTTTTGGACACGTGGAAACAGGGGAAGAGTAACGGAGGAATTAGATGACTTACTTTTGGGATTAGAAATGATGGCACGAGCAATGGCGATCCTCTGTTTCTGGCCTCCTGAAAGTAGAAATCCTCGCTCGCCGACGTTGGTTTGGTATCTCTCTGGCAGCAAAGAAATAAAATCGTGAGCATTGGCTTTTCTTGCTGCTTTGATCACCAATTTCTCCATATACAGACTATCTCCGCTGGAATAATCTGGCAAGCCATATAGAATGTTGTTGAAAATGGTCGTGTCGAAGAGAACTGGTTCCTGGCTAACAAGAGAAACCTGTTGGCGCCACCAGCGCAGATTCAATGAGCTGATGTCGTATCCATCGACGTATATTTGTCCAGATATTGGGGCATAAAATCTTTCGATGAGCCCGACAATTGTGCTTTTGCCGGATCCGGATGCCCCCACCAGAGCTGTTGTCTTGCCCGATGGAATATCCAGTGTAACATCGTCGAGAACCGTCACGTCAGGGCGAGACGGGTAGACATGTCTGACATTCTTCAAGCGTAGAGCGCCTTTCACATAATCCAGTTCCCCGCCATCGTCTACCATGGGGTCGAGAGGTGAGTGCCGGTCGATTGTGTTGAATACTTTTTCACAAGCAGCCAGTGCAGTGCCAAAGGCTTGCAGATTAGGGGCGACGTTACCCAAGTTGAAAGCGCCAACCACGATGGACAACATAACTGAAGACCCAGAAGTTAGTTTTTTTTTTATCGTACGAACTCCACGAAAGAGTGAAGAGGAGTAGTATTCCGGCCACGACAAGTGTCTCGAACTTAAGTTCAAAGGGAAAGACAACGAAGCGCAGGATCTACTCACTGGTGAGAACCTTAGACAGAGGGACTGAGCCCTCTACAAGAAACTTGCTTCCAACCCAAAAGCTTAAGCCATAATTGAGATAAATCACCAGCATCATCCCTGCAAACATGAACGCAACCGAACTAGATGATTTGAAGCTGAATGACTCGGCATGCTTTAAGTAACGATCATACAGCAGAGCCAGATGGGACTCCGTTCCGAAAGCCACGGAATTTCGGATCGAGCTGAGCGCCTCTTCGACAATCGTACCCCCGGAGGCATACGCCTCAATCGACTGCTTGGTGTATTGTACTATGAACTTCGTCGCAGTGCCAACAACTAAAAACAACGCGACGATAACAGACGAAAGTATGAGTGTTAATTTCCAGTTTAAAACGAACCCGATGACGAAAGCCGATACGAAGGCGGCTAGAGAAGTCAGTGTTATACTGACCTTTTCCGAAATTCCTTCTTGAACCAGATTCATATCGTCCGTGATACGAGTCGTAACTTCGCCAGCACCTAGCTTATCGAAATAGCCGATGTTCTGGCGTATACAGCTCTGTAGATAATGCCGGCGGATCTTGGCACTGATATGCTCGCCGGTGTAGATGAAGCCGACGGTGCCCACATAAGTCGCGACGAACTCGGCAATTGCGAGATACACGAATCGCAGGATAAGGGAGCTCACATGATGCGTGAAGTCGCCCGACGAGATTTGGCCGAGAAAGAAGCCCTGAAACGAGCTCTGAATGCTGCCGAAGACAATCGTCGCAAGTGGCAAGGCTGCGCCCGCAGCGATAGATGCTAGCGCACTAATGGTTATAATAATGATGTCGTTTTTTGAGGCGTATCTGTAAAGCGCTGCAATACCGGCATTTGTTTCGGGCGTGATAATCTGGGTTCTGAGTATCGTCGCCTCGTGGGCGGGTAGATGTCGATAGGGGTCATCTTCAGAGCCCTCGTGGTCCAAGGAAGCCTTTGACTCCTTTGACTCTGGTCGTGCACAGAGGGTCGGATCTGAAGAGCTCTTAAATGTTGAACCTCCATCGCTCAAGCTGTCTTTAGATATAGTGTCGATGATAGAGAATTTTTGGAGCTCAAAGGGCTCGGTCAAAGACTCGAAAGACAGTTCGAATTGCTCTGACGGAGGGTCGTCTTGATGTGTCATAGTGATGCTCAGGTCTTGCGTCTACTCGATGGGGGACTACTAGCACTTGTGCGGTGGCTCATTGATGTACCGGCAAAACAGAAATAAAGAACATGAGGAACATGACTAAGCCTTACAGGTGGTATGTTCATTTAATATTAATAGAGAACAATCAATGTCGATGAGCTAAGTTAACTCTAAAGACGGATTAGTATTAACGATAGTATGGCGTATTTAGCAGGATAGTGGAATATCAAGGGTTTAATGTTTAATGACGTAACAACTCAAGGCTCTGCAGCTAACTCCCTAAAAAAACAACTCTACATATCATCAACTTAGTAAGTAAACAAGTACACCTAACAGTTGGTAATAGAGGAATTGCTGAATAAAGCATCCATGCTGTTGTTGGACATCGTAAGCGACCAATTAAATATAGTGCTTCCGAATTAGGAAATAACCATGTTGGGTTAATACTCGCAGCCAAGTTGAGATTAGCGGCGGATGGCCATATGGGTCCGGTCTGGTTGATGCTATTTTGGTCACTAAGTTCCATTGCCGTCGTCATGATGGCAGGGATAATGGGATCCGGTTGTTAAAGAAAAAAAATCAAAAGCATTTTGATACGATCAAGCTATAGAGAGCGGCTAGAGAGAGAATTTGGCAGGGCTGTTGGTGTTTAAATGCTGTGCCAACTCAATAGTAATGCAATTCGACACATAGTCCTTATAGCTCATCATAACCAACAGCATCCGAATCCCATTTGAAAGCCGTCGTCCTTGCTTAGTCCTTGTTTCTCACTGCCAATGGTTTCATTTCCTCTCTCTCTCCACTCTTATACCTTTTACCACCATGAAAACCACCACATGCTGGCTGGCCTTGCTAGCCGCCGGTTCGGGCGAGGCCGCTTATATGCCGAGACGGGGCCCAAGTGCGTGTAAATCGTTTCCTGGCACCTCTTCCGTAAGTTTTTCATTCCAAAGACGCCTGTTTGATCTGTACCTAATCCCCTGCCTACCTACCTATATAATCATGGAGCGAGAAACTGATTCGCCCTCTACCATAGTGGCCAACACAGGCAACCTGGACGCAATTTAACCAGACTCTGGGAGGCAAGCTTCTTGCGTCAGCTCCCCCAGGAGCTGCGTGCCATGAGGGCCAGCCCAGCTACAGCAAAAGCGAGTGCGCCGTTGTCGCAAGTCTATGGAAGAACCAGACCTTTCATGCCGCTGATCCTGTATCTTCGATGTGGCAACAGTTTAACAACGATACTTGCTGGCCCGAACAGGCAGTGCCATGCAGTGTCGCTGGGTATCCTGCCTATGTTATCAATGCCACGACTGCGACGGATGTCAAGCAGGGCGTAGATTTTGGTAAGACCCCAAGGTTCCGCACCACAGCTGCCTCTCCTCCCCAATCCCAAACGGATGGAGCTGACTTTATGCAAAATAACACAGCAAGACAGCATAATGTGCGCCTAAATGTGAAAAGTACAGGCCACGACTATATGGGCCGCTCGTCCGCCCCTGGGTCGCTTTCTATCTGGGTCCATTACATGCAAGCTCATCAGACTTATAATTCCGTCAAGCCCCAGGGCTGTAACTACACCTACGATGTCACTGCCGTGACCGTAGGCGGCGGCTCCCAAATTGGGACCATCGTCGAAGCTTTGGATGTGATCAACCAGACCATTGTTGGGGGCACATCCAAGACTGTTAGTGTGGGAGGTTATCTCACCGGCGGAGGCCACTCCGTCCTTGCCCACCGGTATGGTATGGCGGCTGATCAGGCTCTGGAGATGGAGATCGTGACTCCAAGCGGTGACATTGTCATCGCTAATGAGTGTCAAAATAAAGACATATTCTGGGCAATGCGAGGTGTAGGTACCCATTCGTGGAGTATCTCAACAAGCTCAACTAACAACTGCTCTAGGGTGGTGGCTCAACGTTTGGTGTCATGACATCGGTCACGTTGCAAACACATCCAACTCCGCAGATTATGGCCGCCAATCTGGCCATCGGAAGCTTGAACCTATCAGAGCCGTGGATCTGGGACCTGAATGGTTACATACTATCCCAGTTCCCTTATCTTGACCGGCACGGCGTGTCCGGTTATTCGGTTGTTACCCCCAACTACACAGTCCCCGCTAGCACAAACACTACGGTACAAATAGCCGGAGTTGCTGGCGAGTTCCTACTTCTCGGCTCGCAGGACCCGAAGGAGATGCAAGCCATATGGGATCCTATCATCGCTCACGTCAACGCTACATGGCCCGGGGCTGTTGCTTTGGTGCAACTTGTTCCGTACCCCTCGTTTGCATCATGGCTTGATATTTACTACGATAATAACCCAACGGGATACGACGAGTGGGTTGGCTCTCATCTTCTGGACGATGCCGCCTTGACTTCGAACAGTACGGCAGTCGGCCAGGCGTTCAAGGTCTTCAACGGACAGGCTTTTCTTGTCTCTGGCAATGGGACACGAAATGCTAAGCCGATAGGCGGGCCTAATGCAATTAACCCGTCATGGAGACAAACATATGTTCATGCCAGTAAGTCTTCGTCTTCGAACGTTCACAATTCACGCACTCCGGGTCCTTGACTTACCACTCGACCTTGTGCAGCCACGGGCGCCGAGTTCCCTCCTTTCAATGCCACGGCAAAAGCTGAGAGCTTAGAACTTGTTAATGCTAAGGTGGAACCTCTTCGTCGGCTTGCTCCTAATATGGGAGCCTACCTAAACGAGGTATGTACTTCGTGCCAAGATATCAGTTCAGGCATACGCGCCAGAGACCATAGAGATACTAACCTCTCGTTAGAACAACCCCGGTGAACCGGATTGGACAAAGTCCTTCTGGGGGGACAACTACGAGCGACTACTCCAGATCAAGAGAGCTGTAGACCCTAGTGATGTTTTCTGGTGCGAGGCTTGCGTTGGAAATGATCGCTGGGAACCTCAGGGATATCAACTCTGCCCAGTGAGTGGAAAATAAAGTCGATTTACATTTATCAGCGGTTAAACGTTTGAATATTTAATAGGTCTGGCCACGCTTTAACATTAAAAAATATGATCTCTTTTCTTTTCATGAATTTAGCTAAATATCGGCCCTGTTCTACTTCACTTGCGTGTTGAATGATGTCATGACTTTTAACGGAAACAAAACATAACAAACCACTTCTCGCCTTTTTCACCTTGCACGCCTCAGAACAGGCCGGACAGGACCTCATTTGTGCAAGAACCCAGACGGATACCTGCGTCTGCGGCCATCTTCTCCATAATCATCAAGACTTTGTCAACTAGAATCTGGGCCGTTGTAGGATTCATCCGGTGGCTGTCGGTAGATAGCTTAACATGAATGTGGATAAGACACCATGAACACCTTCCAAGGCGGCAACCTATCAGGATGCTAGAAGTATTGTACCTTGGTCTTGACTTCGGCCTCCAGGAAGCCTGGATTCTCATCTATATTTTGATGTTGAATTACAAACTCAAAGTCTTCGCAGTTCTTCCAGTTGGTACAATTTTTTATGATATCTCTAAACCCAAGAGAGTTTGCCTCTCCGAGCTTGACGAATTGATCTTGAACGTGGCGGAGTACCTCTATTGAAGTGAAGGAAGTGGAAAGATTGATGCGGACCGGGATAAAGGTAACGAATGTGCCTACCATCTGCTCTATACCGTCAATGGCAGAGTTGCGACCTAAAACCAAGTGGCCGTAGACCACGTCTTCGTTGCCAGTTATACATAAAAGAAGTACAGCCCACACCACACTGGCAAGGGCTGCGTAAGTATTCCCTCCAGACAGCTGCAACGGCTTTATGTCTGCTAAAACTTGGATGCCTCTAAGCCGGGGGTCTTAAAAGCACCGCGTAAAAAGGCCAAGCTGGACATGATTAAGGGATATAAGATCCGATCCTAACCTCTAGTTAATTAGGATTTTACGTAGAATCCCTTTTCTTTTATATAAGGGCGCTTGGGCCCGTTTTAACAGCAAGGGGTAAAATCCCTAACCTTTAGTTAATTAGGATTTTATATAGAATCCTTTTTTTTTTGTATAGGAACGCTTAAGCCCGTTTTAATAGCAGGGGGTAGAATCTTTTTTTAAAGGGGGGGGGGGGGGGGTAAAATCTTTTTTTTTAACTTTTGTAATAAGCAGTGCATTAATGTATAAATATTTAATAATTATAAAAAAAAACAGCATAATTTTAATAATATTATTTTTAAGCAATTATAATTATAAAAAAACCGTTATTATTACTTTTAAAATTAATAAGCTTAATTATTTAATAAAAGCGTTAAATTAAAGCTTATATAAAATTTTATTATTATAAAATCTTATTTTTTCTTTTTTAATAAATATATAATAATATTTTCGTATTTTTTTTTATTTTTGCTATATATAATATATAATAAGTATATAATTAAATAAAAAAGTAAAAAGTTAAAATAAATGCCTTTTTAAAAAACTAAATAAAATCCTATTTTTTTTAAGTAAAAAATATAAAATCCCTTTTTTTAATAAAAGGGTAAAATCTTATTTATTAATAAAAAAAAATTCTACTTAAAGTTTGTTTTTTTTATTATATAAATATATATAAACTTTATATATATTAAAGGGTAAAGTTTTATTTTATAAAAAAGTAAAGTTTTATTTTTTTTAATTCTTGTTATATATATTATAAGCTATTATAAGCAGTAAAAAATTATATAATATAATAAAGCAATATTAATAATATTATTATTATAAGTATTTAATATTAAAAAGGTTATTATTATTATTATTAATTAATTAATAGTTATAATATAATAATAATTTAAACTTTTTTAATTAAAAAATTTATTATTTATTTTTTTATTTTTTAATAAAATTTATTTATTTTAGTTAAAAATAAATAAAAAGCAATTATTATTTATTAAAAAGGTTTAATAATATATTAATTATTAAAAATAATATATATTTAAAAATATTTTAAATTAAAAATATTTCGTTTTTTTATATTAAAATTTTTTTTTTAAAAGTATAAGTTAGTTTTTTATATTTAATAAAAATATATTATATTATATTTTTTTTTATTTTTAAAATAAACTAAGTTTTTTTTTATTTTTATATTAAAAATAAAAAGCGTAAGTAATATAAGCTAAGTTTTTTTTAATTTTATATTAAAAGCTAAAAATGTAAGTAATATAAGCTAAGTTTTTTTTAATTTTATATTAAAAGCTAAAAATATAAGCAATAAAAATTAAATATTTTTTTATTTTTATATAAAAAGCTAAAAAAATTAATAATATAAGTTATATTATATTTTATTATAATTATTTTATATAAATATATTAATAATTATTTATTTATATTTAATATAATATTTTAACTTTTTATTTTTTTTATAAAAATAATTATAAATAAATATTTATTTAATAATAAAATATAGTTTAAAAACTAACTTAATTTAAACTAGTTATAAAAATTATTATATTAATATATATATTATTAATATTAATATATAATATAATAAAAGCTGTTTTATTTAATTATATATTATTAATTAAAAAAAAGTAGTATTAGTTTTAAATATTATATTATATTTATTTATTTAAATAAAGTTTTAAAATATAAATAATTAAAACATAAGTTATTATTATTAATAAACGTTATATATTATAAGCTTATATAATTTATTAGCTTTTAAAATAAAGTTATAATTTTTATAATGTTAATTATTTTAAATATTATATACGTTTTTAAATAAAACGTTAATTTTAAAAATAAATATTAAATAATATGTTATAATTATTTTAAAATAATAATTTTTTTACTTACTACTTTTTATTTTAATAATAAATAAAAGAATTGTTTAATAAAAGTTAAAATATATTAATAATTAATGTTATAATAAATAATAATAATAATAAATAATAAAATAAATAA